>CM040395.1:147308684-147373684 GCA_022702515.1 Ilyophis sp. 1 JC-2022
AATATAGATATCAACCGTCAGGGCTATGACCTCCGCTATCGATTCTAGAGAGTGCAGACAAGCACGTGCGCTCCTCCCAAGCGGGCGATGTCCAGTCGCTTCTTATCACAACACAGTTCACAGACATGAGTCTGGTGAAGACAATTGAACAGTGTTTTTGCAAAACTCACTCAGTCCAGTTTTGATAAACTGTATTTTTCAATGGTGGTTATTAGTTTTCTGATAAATTATTAGATATTTACATTTATGTTATTATTTGTAGGTATTTAAGTATTAAAATTAGATTTTTCATGCAAAAACTATTTTTTTTTAATTCAACCAATTTTAAATAAACAAAAATGTTGATTTTTATCAAAATTGGTCAAAGAGGACTGAGTAAGTTTTGTAAAATGAGTGCGCAGCTGAACAAGCCGATTCGTGGGCACCCGAGTGACCAGTAGGGGCCACTGTTGTACAATGAGGCATTGTCATTCTGGCTGACTAAAACCCTCCCTGTTCCTGGGCAAAGCAGAGCGAATTATTGCGTCACCCTGTAGTCACGGCTGGCTCTGACACAGTCCATATTTCATACCAGACCGTGGGGCCAATCCAGGCATTAAAACTCCATCATAAGGAAATGGCCCAACCAGCAGCCATTACATTCTTTCAGTATCCCCCTCTACGTCTTGTTTTATAACACTGTGTTGTCACTGAAGTAATTGTGAAAAAAATTTAATTACCACGACTGTATGTGAAATACTAAGAAAGGTGCTACAAAAACTCAAACTGCCTGGATTTCCTGATTTTTTTAGTTAGTTCGATATTTTATTTCTATGTAATCTGTAAATCAAATCAGAATAAACGAACATTGTAGGCATCTTTTCAAATAATTGAGACTAGCACCTCAATGTGTTATTATATAAAGTTATACAGAGACAGACAAATGTCATGCTGGTGAATCGGTCTCCAGTTAAATTCAACACATTAAATTGTTAACATTCAAACTTTTGTAAAACCTGACCACATATACACACACACACACACACACACATACACACACACACACACACACACACACACACACACACACACATGCTTTCTCTCTCTCTCTCTCTCTCTTTCTCTCTTTCTCTCTTTCTCTGATACACACTAAAGCCCACACACGTACACAAAAACACACATACAACATACTCCCACATAGAGACAGAAATGCACAGAACGACACACACACAAGCATGCCTCTCCTCTTTTATCAGTGAAACCGTGTTGTTCTGTGCAGCTGGCGATTCATAATAACGTTTATATAATGCGCTTGGGAAACCTTTCACCTCAAATCAGCGCAGCTGAGCAGCCTGGACTTTGGACACATGTGTCATACAGAAAACGCTCTGCCGCGCTGTGGGTAACCTGGTACGAAACTCACGCCAGCCAGCTGAGCTCCACACAGAGAAATCACCTCATTTTCAGGTGAGATGTCCCTCAGGTGTGAACCATTCTGCTTACCTTGTTGGAGGCTTGGGCCATCCTTGCCTTGTCCAGGGCGGCGGTGGGAAGAGATGCACGTATCATCCAAAAATGCAGCTCAATCGCTCTCCTTCGTCAGACGTGTTGTTTCTGGATCCCTTTGCCTGTTTGCGCCTATGCCTTTCGATCTGAGGGAACAAAGTTTAAATTTCAACACAGCACTCCGAGCCTCGTACAGAGGCTTCCGTGCCATTGGCTGTTGCCAGGTGTCGTCATTGACGGACAGGAACAGCCGAGCCAATGGGGCGCTGGGGAAGCATTGTGTCATGGTGTTGGACCTGTCCACTTCTGAATTGGTTAGAACAAAAGAGGTCAAAGGTAATGTTGTCTATTTTTTTTTATTTGTATTTTTTTTTTGTGGAACGTGGACCTTTGACACAAATTTCTACAACTTTCTCTCAGAATGATAGGATCCAGTTATCAGGCCATTAGCATATGTATACATTCAGTAATTGATCAGATCCTTTTGGGCCAAAGTCACTTACATGACCTGTATGGCAAACAACACCAAAATAGCCAGAGTATCTAAAAGCATTGGATCTGAGTAGATGGTAACACCACAGATATACGTATAGTGCAAAGCTGATAAGTATGTAGGCCATTAAAATAATTTCAACTCTGTATACTGTACAGATATCATAAATCACATTTCTGATGGTGGAGATCAGGGTTGCCAGTTCTGCGGGTCTCATATCAACTTGGGCATGATGGGCATGATGTTAATTCCCCCCCCCCTTCTAAACACCAACACCAACCCCCCCCCCCCCTCCAACAGCAGTGTCTTCCAACTGCACCTATCCCCCCCCCCTCATTGAGTAGTCTCATGTCTGTGTCCCCTGATTAGAGTGAATAGATCCTGATTCTGTCTATGACAAAACATCATGTCAATCAGAGGACCCAGGGCAAAGTTTCCATCTCTTTTCAACTGATACAATGAAGCTGTACCGTGTGTTCATTTCCAAATACAAAAATATATATATATATACAGCATATATAATATAATCATGAGATTTAATTATGCTTTGTGGAGGTTTTCTATTATCTTTTTTATGGTCAAATTGATCTGTCATTATAGTCATAATACATCAAAAAAAAAAACCTATTACAACATGAGAATCTTCCAGGTATCCGTCTCTCATTCTGGAACAATCTGCCCCGTGTGTGTGCTTTTATTGCCAGGTGGACAACACTGTCAGTGTAGTAACGACATACAGCTGAGTCAAATAGGCAGGTTTTGGTTGGAGGATACAATTCAATGAATTTATATTTGTTGAGTGTTTCACAAAGACTCAGTCATGAAGAAGCTTTACAGTGAAACAGAAAGACAGGAATAAACCCCCCCCCAAAAAAAACAAGTTTGGTTAAAAAAAGAAAAACACTCAAACGGCGGTGAGAAAACGAAGAAAGTCGGGAGGAACTCGGCTACAGAGGGGAAGCCCATCCTCTGCGGGCCGGCCCGGTGTAATAGAGAGGGGGAGCCCATCCTCTGCGGGCCGGCCCGGTGTAATAGAGAGGGGGAGCCCATCCTCTGCGGGCCGGCCCGGTGTCAACTGAACACAGACTCAATGGTAACACAAATGTAATGAGGGATCTATCAGAGCCAAATGGGTTTGGAAGGTTACAGTCTGAGATTAACTAGTACGTACTACTTAGATACAGTAAGTACTTCTACATCCTAGTGCGTACTACTTAGATACAGTAAGTACTTCTACATCCTAGTGCGTACTACTTAGATACAGTAAGTACTTCTACATCCTAGTGCGTACTACTTTTTCTTTTTTTTTAACCGTATTACTTAGATACAGTAAGTACTTCTACATTCTAGTGCGTACTACTTAGATACAGTAAGTACTTCTACATCCTAGTGCGTACTACTTAGATACAGTAAGTACTTCTACATCCTAGTACGTACTATTTAGATACAGTAAGTACTTCTACATCATCCTTCTTTGGGATAGTGTAAGGATTATTTGACCCTGATGCCTCATTCCGCTTTACAACCTCTGGGTTTATGTGTGTCTGGTGCTACTTTTTCAAACTTCTGTATTCAGTTGGTCGGGAACATTTTCCTTGAAGGACATGGTTTGTTTTCAGGGCTTTGAGAGTTCTGTTAATTGTCAAATGGCTTAAAGCACAACTGAACTTTTGGGTTGTGCCGTTACCTGGCCATGATATGAGTCCAAATGGTGGCAAAATATGTTTGTTAGTTGCTCTGTCCTCCCCTGGGGTGATAATCCAGAATAGGGTACTTGTCGCTCTCCATTCACTTCTATAGAGCAGGTAAAAGTATCTCAAATTGACACTTCTAGCACGTATACGAACGTGAATTAAGTGGATTCTGTCAATACAAACAATAACCAGTCCTCGTATGTATTTTTTTAAATTTTATTAAATGGCCCTTTCCTGGCTTTTTTTCATTTTTTACTTGGAATGTAGATCCGGTAGGTAATTATTGCGCCAGAAACAACATTAATGCACCAATGCGTCAGAAACCACTCATTGGTCAAAATTTCCACAGAAGCAAGCGTTCTTGGTAGTATATACTGTATCTATGGTCAACAAACCGACCTGCTGACATTTTGCTAGTCTTTTCTGGTAGCTTGCTAACAAAATTGAAGAAAATTGTACTTTTATAAATTATTTTAATTACACTAAAAAAAAATGTACAAAGACTGGTTATTGTTTGTATTGACAGAATCCGCTTCGTTCACGTTCGTATACATGCTAGAAGTGTAATTTTGTGACCGTTTTAGCTGCGCTATAGAAGTGAATGGAGAGTGACAAATACCCTATTCTGGATTATCACCCCAGGGGAGCACAGAGCAACTAACAAACATATTTTGCCACCATTTGGACTCATATCATGGCCAGGTAACTACACAACCCAAAGTTCTACCAAACGTCAGTTGTGCTTTAAATATGACGTAGCCACACGTGGAATGCTTTAATGCCATGGAAATGGCAAGCAAAATCGCACACGCGTGTGTTTGTGTGTGTGTGCGTGTGTGTGTGTGCGCGTATAGGCTGCCTGCAGCATCTTTTTTCATTATATTCAAAAGATTCCTGATTTGCATATAAGAGCTCTTAAAAGATTTTTAAAAGATCTTAGATAACTAAGACCTAGATAACCAGTCTTCAACTGACAGTCTTCAACGTAAATCATTTAAGTTGCTTCCACAGTCAAATACAATTTGGCATATTAAAATATTAATACATATTAAAATGTTGTGTTTGTGTTGGCTTTTCTACTTATGTTGGTATAAAAGGTGTAATATTTCTACATACGCTGGATAGCTTTATTATACGTGTCGTGTATGTAAGGTTTTATATTTTACAACTTACACCTGCTACGACCCAGAAAGTGGTCTCGAGTCTCTCGAGTTAAACCCACTGCGCTACAAGGGTAATTAAATTAAATAAACAATAAATCATCTTTTTGAAAACTTCTTTCTGTCTAGGTCTCATAAGGGAAATGCATCTTTAACACAACGTTGCTTTTCAAAGTATTTTTTTAATATTTGAATTGGGTACATATGATTATGTGAGATGGTAGCTCTCACACGCACAGAGGTGCAAAGTAGACTTTTTCTGTTATTTTTTTCTTCATCTGGTTTTCTGTTTGGGCTCCTTTTGCACTGTCAGGATATTTTCTCACCGTTCTAGCTCTCTCTCAGGCCCGGTTCCTTTCCTTCCTTATCTCCTGCCTCTTATCTCTCCTTTATGGTAGTCTTCCCTCATCTGTTTGTCTCTCAAGATACTCCTCTCTTTCACCCCTATTTCTCATCCTCTCTCTCTCTCTCTACAGTTTCCTGTTTCATCTCTCCTGTTTGGTGTCTCTAAGACCATAAGGTGGAACGTGCTCTGTGTGAGGACCGAGGTGACTCAGATCATTAAAAATGTGTACGATCGCATCAGGAATTCAGCGCTAGACACGCTGAAGGGGTGATGAGTTATTCCGTGTTTGTAGTCGCTCGGCTTTTCTAGTTTTTCAGTCGGCTGTTTTCACCTTTACGTGCAGGGGGGCACGCGGATCACGTCACTCCGCAACTTACTAAACCATACGACTGTTTTTTCCCCACACACACACACACACGCTCACGCTGATAACTGCTGGAGTCGAGACAGAACGCCCTGTGTCTCTCTCCTGCCAATAACCACAGGAGTAATCATTATTGTATGACTATGTTATCATTATTGCTGCTTTATCTGATGAATTGGGGTCCAAGGGGCGGCAGGCAGCTGCTTTAACATAGCACTGCACAACCGGGGCAATGAGGACAACAGCGACGACAACTGGCAACAGGGACAACAGTGACAACCATAAATATACAACCATAGATTAGACATATGTCATAGTTAATGGCACAATTTATGAGACCATACCCAGGTAAGATGGTGGACAGTAATCATGGTTCTATATCTATGAGCCAATGATCAGCGATCTGGCTTCTGAGACCTGATTATGACATCACAGTGGGTTAGAAAGAACATGCCACTTTTGCCATAGGTTCCTATTATAGCTGGCTAGGAACTGAACCCTGGCAAGATGGCTGCCAAATTGTTTCATTTCAGAATACCAAATTAATATTACATCACATTATATATCACATCTATGGTTCTATATCTACGGTGACAACACTGACAATAAGGGACAATGGTGACAACACTAGCGAACAGGGACACGGGTGATAACACTTACGATGAGGGACAACAGCGACGACACTGACGATAAGGACAACACTGACGGCATTGATGACACAAAACCTGACGCTTCGCTCAAAGCCTGTTGAATGAGCTGATTAAAACGCATTCAAAAATAAAAACCAGGTAAAGCAGTTCAATGTTAAGTTTTCCAAAATTAGTTAATTCCAAGGCCTGTATACACCATACTCCTTTTCATATAGGCATAGGTTCATTTCAACAGTGGGAAAAAACACACTGCTGGACCACCTCATCTCGCATACTCAAACGTCAAGTTTCATGAGTGTACTAGCTAGTCCAGCACTTAATTCATATGAACATATTTGGGGGTGACATATCACCCCATCTCCCCCCAAACTTATGCACATGGCCCGTTTATTTCACTGGAAGTGAGTGTGTTTAAACATGAGGGGGGAACAGAGGGAGCACATTCTCTGGTATCTCAGAACAGGCTGATCTGTGGGTGTGCAAAGCTGAAGTCACCCTTGAGTCTGGTTCCTCCCAAGGTTTCTTCCTCGTTACACCAGGGAGTTTTTCCTTACCACTGTTACCTCTGGCTTGCTCCTGTGGGGGTTTAGGCTGTTGCCTCTGGCTTGCTCCTGTGGGGGTTTAGGCTGTTGCCTCTGGCTTGCTCCTGTGGGGGTTTAGGCTGTTGCCTCTGGCTTGCTCCTGTGGGGGTTTAGGCTGTTGCCTCTGGCTTGCTCCTGTGGGGGTTTAGGCTGTTGCCTCTGGCTTGCTCTTGTGGGGGTTTAGGCTGTTGCCTCTGGCTTGCTCCTGTGGGGGTTTAGGCTGTTGCCTCTGGCTTGCTCTTGTGGGGGTTTAGGCTGTTGCCTCTGGCTTGCTCCTGTGGGGGTTTAGGCTGTTGCCTCTGGCTTGCTCCTGTGGGGGTTTAGGCTGTTGCCTCTGGCTTGCTCCTGTGGGGGTTTAGGCTGTTGCCTCTGGCTTGCTCCTGTGGGGGTTTAGGCTGTTGCCTCTGGCTTGCTCCTGTGGGGGTTTAGGCTGTTGCCTCTGGCTTGCTCCTGTGGGGGTTTAGGCTGTTGCCTCTGGCTTGCTCCTGTGGGGGTTTAGGCTGTTGCCTCTGGCTTGCTCCTGTGGGGGTTTAGGCTGTTGCCTCTGGCTTGCTCCTGTGGGGGTTTAGGCTGTTGCCTCTGGCTTGCTCCTGTGGGGGTTTAGGCTGTTGCCTCTGGCTTGCTCCTGTGGGGGTTTAGGCTGTTGCCTCTGGCTTGCTCCTGTGGGGGTTTAGGCTGTTGCCTCTGGCTTGCTCCTGTGGGGGTTTAGGCTGTTGCCTCTGGCTTGCTCTTGTGGGGGTTTAGGCTGTTGCCTCTGGCTTGCTCCTGTGGGGGTTTAGGCTGTTGCCTCTGGCTTGCTCTTGTGGGGGTTTAGGCTGTTGCCTCTGGCTTGCTCCTGTGGGGGTTTAGGCTGTTGCCTCTGGCTTGCTCCTGTGGGGGTTTAGGCTGTTGCCTCTGGCTTGCTCCTGTGGGGGTTTAGGCTGTTGCCTCTGGCTTGCTCCTGTGGGGGTTTAGGCTGTTGCCTCTGGCTTGCTCCTGTGGGGGTTTAGGCTGTTGCCTCTGGCTTGCTCCTGTGGGGGTTTAGGCTGTTGCCTCTGGCTTGCTCCTGTGGGGGTTTAGGCTGGGTTTTTCTGTGAAGCGTATTGTGACAACTGGTTGCGAAATGCGCTATATAAATAAATGTTTGATTTAATATGTCATCTTTAATTGGTGCCAGTTCAGCATTATACCCCAGTAAAACTGAAGCATAATCTTATCTGACATCAATGATAAGTTTATTTCACTTTCCTGAAAGTATCATTCGTATTTCAACTTTAAAAAAAAAATGTTTCCAACATAAGGGATAATTATAATACATGTATTAAATCTATAATGTTTTTTTTTCTTTTTTTAAACTCAGAAGACAGACATTCAGCATAAATACTTTTTAACTGAATAATTTCCATAATATTATCTGTCATTCATCATCGTCCTTTTCCCTCCCTACCCTTTCTACCATTTAAAATACTCTAGCTTAATTTTTTTAACAAAAAAAATAAATAATAATAATAATAATAATAATAATAATAATAATAACCCCTCCAACCCACCCAGTCTTTCCCTGAGGACAGTTTTACTTGTACACATATACATATATACACATACATACATACACACGCACACACACAAACACACATGCATATTATTATTAGTACTTTTGTTTTCCTTCCTTATTTAAGTATTCCAGCCACTAAGAAAATATAAATATATTCGGAGTATTTCATCCCATCCTTAAATCTACAATGTTAAAAAATAATTAATTTGAGAACACATTGCATATATTAAATGGAAATACGTGCAGAAATTGTTACAGTTCACATGAAGTCCTAACATGTCTGCGGGTTTAAGTTTCCTCAAGTGTTTTGACGCGTTACAGTCTACACTGAGTTCTGGTGTAGGGGCGCCATCTGCTGTTGCTGTGAGTCATTGCAGGTTATTTCCCAAAAGAGTTCTATGGTTTCTGTCCCCAAAAGCGCCATAGTCACCTTTACGTAACAAATTTTTTTTTAGAAATTGTCATTTTAAAACTCAACGTGTAATTCACTGGCCTTTCTACTACCTGTTACAGCACAGATCTGTCTTAAAATACATTTTTATCTGTGTCTATAAGCCCTTTCAAAAGGTGCCACTTTTACAATGAAAAGAGATATTTATGAAAATATAAATCCCTCAATAGAGCCAAATTTCATATCATGAGTAAGTACCATTCTTAAACAAGTATATCAGAGGGTCATAAATCAGGAAAGTGCGAGTATATTAAAGAAAACTAGATTATCCAGATTTGACAGATTCATATATATATATATATATATATATATATATATATATATATATATATATATATAACGTAACATTTATAGCTGATAACATTTGCTAGTAAAAGCCCTTGCTGTGCTTTCATTGTTCTGTTACTTCTCAATTCCAGCATATCCTTCCTAGTTCCGTAAACTCTGGCGTCATTCGACACTCCCCATAGTGATGTAATCTTTATATTGAAAATAAAAAACACTGAAAAATAGGGTGTATTTAAACATACGTATGAACCAACAGAATTTGTGTAAATTGTGAATTGTCTTCTCACAAATCCACAGAAAAGTCATAGCACGCTTTCATAATTTCAGTTTGCCATCATATGAACAGTGCGCTCTCATCCAACACACTTTTTGTGTTACTTTCAACACAGTTTGTGTCAAATTATACTATTTATGTATTAAAAAGGGAAACTTTTAACACAGACTGTGTTGAAAAGTAACGCAAAATGTGCGTTACCTTCACTAGACACAGAGGTGTGTTTCAAAAAATAGCACATTATGTCTTGTTTTTAACACCTCTATTTTATGAGTGTGGTAAAAAGAAATGTAAAAAAACGTACAAAAAGTACCTAAAAAGGTACAAACGCTTGTCACTAGGGTGGTACGCTATAAGTAGCCTACATAAAATTATACCCCTAGCCAGGCATACATAATTAATTCATAGCCTACCTTTTTTGCTTGAAGCTACTTGTTAGTACCCAAATAGAACATTATTGTATTTTCAGGGTACATTTGGGAAATTATTTCCTTAAAGAAGAAATGAAGCCTACCTACAATGTACCTTTATTCCTGGGAGTGTAGCCCACTGTATTTTGATAGTCTACTTATACAACTGTGTATAAGTCATAATGCTTTGTACTACTAGGGAATCTATAGACAGAAAGCCAATAATGGTACAGAAACTGACATCAAATAGATATCGTTGGCGGTCTGGCAAATTCAAATAAACCGCACAGTGTGACGAGCCGGCTAGTGGAACGTAAGATAGATGAAGGTCACGAGTGGCTACATAGCATGTTCTAATATGAAACAATACACACACACACTCACACGGTGTTATGAGACATAGTCTAGAGGACGCATGTCCGGCACTTATAAAACCGTGCTGATTAACATCAGCACTCTCTTCCCTGCCTAACCCTGACCGTGGTAGGCAGTATATTTAGTCGTGTGTTTTTCCTCAACAAGTGAAACCGCGTGCATCTAACAAAATGGTAAGTGAAACAATTTTCTTCAGTATCGTTTCTGTGGGACCGGCCTGCCGGCGTCTAATGATGGGAGATAGTCTGTGGGGAGGGATAAGTTGGCATAGCACAGACGCTTTAGTGGGATAATGTTCCGTGAGTTACGTTGTCTGAATGTGGGTTACATTACATTACAGGAATTTAGCAGAGGCTCTTATCCAGAGCGACTTACACAACTTCTTATTACATTACAGCTGTGTATAATAATGTAATATAAGTATATAACTTGCTCAAGGGCAGTGTCCTACCTGGGAATCGAACCTGCAACCTTTTGGTTACAAGTCCAGCTCCTTAACCATTATACTACCCCAGTGCTTCGGGTTACATCAGATTGATCAGTGCGCCATAGTATTTACAGACTCATCGTTACGAAAGCCACTGAAAACGGCACGCATCGTAAGAATTGCTCTGTTGAATATCTTTGGAAGCATTGCAAAGCTTCTTTTTATTGTGACCATGCCAATACCGTCAATGACGCATTTCCCCTTCAAACCCCGGTTCTTTTGCGTGCCTTTTTGAACATTAATCCATGGGTAAATTAGCCTACGATGTTGCATTAGTTTATAGGTAGACGTTATTTGTCAAATTACCACTGATATGGTAAAAAGGTGACATGAATATAAGTTCATTTAAAAATTTAAATAGGGTTGTGTTACGTGGGTACGGCTGCAGTTAAAGTATCCTAGCTACTCCGCTTTGGAATTATTTGCCAAAGGCAACGACGATAATAAAAAAAAACAAGACTTATTCATGACTATGTTCCCCATACAGGTGAACTTTACCGTAGACCAGATCCGTGCCATTATGGACAAGAAGTCCAACATCCGGAACATGTCCGTGATCGCGCACGTGGACCATGGGAAGTCCACCCTAACGGACTCTCTGGTGTCCATGGCCGGTATCATCGCCTCCTCGCGCGCCGGGGATACGCGCTTCACCGACACGCGCAAAGACGAGCAGGAGCGCTGCATCACCATCAAATCCACGTGAGTGCGCGTTTGGATCAGCGCTGGGTGGATTTGCCACCTCTGTTGTACCGTGGGTGAAATGCACTGCACTGAACTGTGTGAAGATATGCGTATGGCTGGAGTTTAACTTTTCATTTTGGGATGTCTGTAAACAAAAATTAAAATTTAAAACTCTAATTTGCCGCTTTCCCCCCTTGTTTCCAGGGCGATCTCCATGTACTACGAGCTGAGCGAGAACGACATGGCCTTCATCAAACAGAGCAAGGACGGCCCTGGGTTCCTCATCAACCTCATCGACTCCCCCGGGCACGTCGACTTCTCCTCTGAGGTCACAGCCGCCCTGCGCGTCACTGACGGCGCCCTGGTGGTGGTGGACTGTGTTTCTGGTAAGTGTGTGTTCATAAGAGGCCTGGCCACAGGGGTTGAGGGGTTGAGGGTCACGCTGCGTTCTCACAGCGAGCAACTGGTCACTGAGTCGGTCAAGTCTACTAGGCTGGGGGCGGGGCAAGAGCTTCCCGTTGTGTCATCCAAGTCAGTTCGTGCAACTACAATTTTTTAATAAAGCGAAACAACGACAGTAGCCTACGTATAACAAAGACATATTTGCGACGCATCCTATTATTTATAGTTATGTCATGACACTGATAATTATGTGTTCTCGCTAGCTAGCGATAGGCTAGCCTATATCTATCTTCGTCGCGAGCTAGCGATCTTTATCTATCTATCTAGATACATATAGATTTATGTATAAAACTCAACATGTAGTTTGGGCTCAATGTGATATTGGTAGAACAGCCACAACAACAGCCAAGGTTATGCTATACATTGAACAGGACGTGGTAGGCTTGGACCATTATTATTAGCTGCTCCTCAATTGCTGCAATTTTTGATTGAAATCGGGCGGAACAATTAATCACAAAATGGTTTTGTTTGGAGAAATATGAAGCGTGGAACTCTGATTGGCTGTTACGGCCGATTGTCGCTCAAAAGATAAATTGCGGGCAACATTTATCGGCCGATTTTGGTCGCTCAGTTGCCTAGTCGCTCAGGTTGCTGACCGTCGCTCACGCTGCGTTCACACAGCGAGCGACTGGTCGCCGAGTCGGTCAATTCTACGAGGCTGGGGGCGGGGCTGGGGGCGGGACAAGAGCTTCCCGTTGTGTCATCCAAGTCAGTTCGTGCAGCTCCAATTACTTGATACAGATAAACACGGCAGTAGCCTACGTATAACAAAGACATATTTGCGATGCATCCAGGCTGGTAGATCCAATATGATATTGGAACCCTAGTGCTTTAGCTGCCTACACATAACACACACACAACTAAACAGCATTCCTTCGCCGTTTTGGCTTCCAATAGCCGAGCCTACATGATATGCTAACGTTCGCTAAACATAGCATTTATCTAGTGTTGTGTGAACGTTTAATTCACACAATAAAATAACAAAGACCTTACCATCGGTACCAAGGGCACTCGCAATTGCCCTCCAAGCGTCCATTTTTAGGCGCTTATCCCGGTGTTCCTTTCGGAATACATTAAACAGGACGTGGTAGGCTTGGACCGTTATTATTAGCTGCTACTCCCATTGCTGCAATTTGAGTGAAATCGGGCGGAACAATTATTCACGAAATGAAGATTGTGTCATCCGAGTCAGTTCGTGCAGCTACAATTATTTGATAAAGAGAAACAATGGCAATAGCCTACGTATAACAAAGACATATTTGCGATGCATCCTATTCTTTATAGTTATGTCATGACACTGATAATGACGTGTTCTCGCTAGCTACTGATCTTTATCTACTATCTACGCTAGATACATAGATAGATGTATGTATAAAACTCAACATGTATTTTTTGGCTCAATGTGATATCGGTAGAACAGCCACATATATCCTTTAAGGTTATGCTATACATTGAACAGGACGTGGTAGGCTTGGACCATTATTATTAGCTGCTACTCCATTGCTGCAATTTGAGTGAAATCGGGCGGAACAATTAATCACGAAATGGTTTTGTTTGGAGAAATATGAAGCGCAGAACTCTGATTGGCTGTTACGGCCGATTGTCGCTCAAAAGATAAATTGCGGGCAACATTTATCGGCCGATTTTGGTCGCTCAGTTGCCTAGTCGCTCAGGTCGCTGACCGTCGCTCACGCTGCGTTCACACAGCGAGCGACTAGTCGTCGAGTCGGTCAATTCTACGAGGCTGGGGGCGGGACAAGAGCTTCCCGTTGTGTCATCCAAGTCAGTTCGTGCAGCTCCAATTACTTGATACAGATAAACACGGCAGTAGCCTACGTATAACAAAGACATATTTGCGATGCATCCAGGCTGGTAGATCCAATATGATATTGGAACCCTAGTGCTTTAGCTGCCTACACATAACACACACAACTAAACAGCATTCCTGACAATACAGTAGGCTCTAGAAGTGTCATGACGTTACATTAGCCTACCTGTGAACAGTAAATCATACCTTTTCGCCGTTTTGGCTTCCAATAGCTGAGCCTACATGATATGCTAACGTTCGCTAAACATAGCATTTATCTAGTGTTGTGTGAACGTTTAATTCACACAATAAAATAACAAAGACCTTACCATCGGTACCAAGGGCACTCGCAATTTGCCCTCCAAGCATCAATTTTTAGGCGCTTATCCCGGTATTCCTTTTGGAATACATTGAACAGGACGTGGTAGGCTTGGACCATTATTATTAGCTGCTCCTCCATTGCTGCAATTTGAGTGAAATCGGGCGGAACAATTATTCACGAAATGAAGATGGTGTCATCCAAGTCAGTTCGTGCAGCTACAATTATTTGATAAAGAGAAACAACGGCAATAGCCTACGTATAACAAAGACATATTTGCGATGCATCCTATTATTTATAGTTATGTCATGACACTGATAATGACGTGTTCTCGCTAGCTAGCGATAGGCTAGCCTATATGTATCTTCGTCGCGAGCAACTGATCTTTATCTATCTACGCTAGATACATAGATAGATGTATGTATACAACTCAACATGTATTTTTTTGGCTCAATGTGATATTGGTAGAACAGCTACACATATCCTTTAAGGTTATGTTATACATTGAACAGGACGTGGTAGGCTTGGACCATTATTATTAGCTGCTACTCCATTGCTGCAATTTAAGTGAAATCGGGCGGAACAATTAATCACGAAATGGTTTTGTTTGGAGAAATATGAAGCGTGGAACTCTGATTGGCTGTTACAGCCGATTGTCGCTCAAAAGTTAAATTGCGGGCAACATTTATCGGCCGATTTTGGTCGCTCAGTTGCCTAGTCGCTCAGGTTGCTGACCGTCGCTCACGCTGCGTTCACACAGCGAGCGACTAGTCGTCGAGTCGGTCAATTCTACGAGGCTGGGGGCGGGGCAAGAGCTTCCCGTTGTGTCATCCAAGTCAGTTCGTGCAGCTACAATTACTTGATACAGATAAACAACGGCAGTAGCCTACGTATAACAAAGATATATTTGCGATGCATCCTATTCTTTATAGTTATGTCACGACACTGATAATGATGTGTTCTCGCTAGCCTATATCTATCTTCGTCGCGAGCTACCGATCTTTATCTACTATCTACGCTAGATACATAGATAGATGTATGTATAAAACTCAACATGTATTTTTTGGCTCAATGTGATATTGGTAGAACAGCTACACATATCCTTTAAGGTTATGCTATACATTGAACAGGACGTGGTAGGCTTGGACCATTATTATTAGCTGCTCCTCAATTGCTGCAATTTGAGTGAAATCGGGCGGAACAATTAATCACGAAATGGTTTTGTTTGGAGAAATATGAAGCGTGGAACTCTGATTGGCTGTTACGGCCGATTGTCGCTCAAAAGTTAAATTGCGGGCAACATTTATCGGCCGATTTTGGTCGCTCAGTTGCCTAGTTGCTCAGGTCGCTGACCGTCGCTCAGCTTCATAGAGAATGAATGGACTTCCGGCAACTGGGCGACCGAAGTTGTTCGATGTGAGAACGCAGGGTTATATTACATTACATTACATTACATTATAGGCATTTAGCAGACGCTCTTATCCAGAGCGACTTACATACTTCTTATTACATTTATCCATTCATACAGCTGGATATATACTGAAGCAATGCAGGTTAAGTACCTTGCTCAAGGGTACAACGGCAGTGTCCTACCTGGGAATCGAACCTGCAACCTTTCAGTTACAAGTCCGGTTCCTTAACCATTATACTACACTGCCGCCCGGGTTAGCTCTACCTGTAGGGGGTGGCGGTGTGGAAGGTTCTGTTCCAATGGGCTCTACCTGTCGTTAACAATGTAGGTAAAACATTTAACAGCCGCAGTCAGGGGTGCGTCCCAATACTCGAAAAATGTACCCTCCTTTCCTCCACTACTACCTCCTTTTCTCCGTGCCCCGGAAACCGATCTTTGTGTCAATCGGGGCCTATACAAAGTAGTAGTCGCCAATGTTAATGCTATAGTCTACTGTATTTGTAAAAAATAAATGATAAAAAATAAAAATTATTTAACACATTTTGTTTAATGTTCACATGTGACTGTTTCATATGATCGCGTAAAAGCCTGCTTTATTTAATCTTGTTTTGGCCCGTCATTAATACTGCACTCCAGGAGATGGCACCAATTCGCCAAAAAGCTGATAACAGTAGCAGCCGTCTGTGTTACAAAGCTAACTAGGTTATTACTTGTATATTGCTCTTACAACAGCATAAGATTAACGGTTTTAGCTAATCATCGCGATCCAGTCCGTTTGTGCTTTTGACATAAAATCTATATTAAAATATTAACGACATGCGTTGTAAGTTTTCCACTGAGAAATGGATAAAGTAGCCTAGGCTACATCCCGGCAAAAAGAGATGCACTGACAATGAGTGTAACGTTAAAAAACAAATGTTTGGTTTCATCCTACCGTTTTCTGTCTTGCAGCTTTGAGCACTTCCCCCCATATTATGCTTCATTTATAAGGCCTTAAATTCTGTTAATTTCACTATATGCTTTTTGTGATTAATTGCCTACTAATTTCAGTAACTTTTCCGCCTTCATTTAGCTTTTAGGTAGCCTATTCAAACATGGCTAATGTCAGCAGTTGAACAATGAGTTGTTAATTCATTATTTTGGTCGCAAAAATTATAGATCGATATCTCTGGGCCATCGCTAAAAAAAGTACTTTGTGCATCCCTGCTGTGAAGGACAGAACGCTGCTTAGTTATACAAATATGTTTAACATGAGGTAAAAATCCAGCTATTGTAAGACATATTTATCGCTTCATTTTAATTCGTAGAAAGATTGCAGTCTCATTTATTGATGAAATAAGAACAAAAAATGTAGCCTAGCCTAGTTGTAGGCTAAGCTATGTCCCTATATGGTTGTGTCTCATCTGCCGTCACGCTATGGGATATCCAAGTCCGTTCTCGTCAATGTTGCCAGAAGCCTGCATTAATTCTCCTCCCCCAAAAAATTCAGAAAACCCCCCATCTTCAATTGACTCCTATACAATTCATCCCCCATTCTTCCTTTTAAAATCCGCCATTGACTCCTTTTAAATGGATTTTAAAATCTTCTACATTTTTTAAAAATCCTCTACATTTAGGGGTTAAACCCCCAGTCTGGCAGCGCTGTGTTGGGCGAGGGTGCATCTGATGTCCGCAAGTACAGACAAGTACAGACATTGAGAAACATCCCCTGTTTTAGCTCAGCGCTACGACTCCTGAATCAGCTAATTAACTACTCACTCCCGGCCTCAACTCTTCTCCCTGCCGGCCCCTCAATGGTGGAACGACCCGTCCATCTCAGTCAGGACTGCAGCGCCCCTCCCTACATTCTGGCGTCACCTGAAGATGCATCTATTCAGGAAATACCCCTTCTCCATTTCCATTGCCCTGTTCCAAATCTATCTTCTATCCTATTAAAACAAAACAAAAATTAAGCCTTTTTCTTTGTGCACTAAATTGTAAATTCTTCTGGATTAGAGTGTCCACGAAATACCTAAAATGTAAGTGTAGAATCAGGTGTCTTAGTGCGAAAACATGAACCTGTACCCATGCCGGCCCTTTTCGGATTAAAAGTTCGGCCACTCCTGTCTTAGACTGACGCACCACTCCCCCCCCCCCCAGGCGTATCTGTGCAGACGGAGACCGTGCTTCGACAAGCCATCGCCGAGCGGATAAAACCAGTGCTGATGATGAACAAGATGGACCGGGCCCTACTGGAGCTGCAGCTGGAGCCAGAGGCGCTCTTCCAGACCTTCCAGCGCATTGTGGAGAACGTCAACGTCATCATCTCCACCTACGGAGAGGATGAGAGCGGGCCCATGGGCAGCATCCTGGTGAGGGCCGGCCGGCCGCCTGATAAACAATATCCATAATTATTTTTTTAAAAAGAAGAAGAAGAGGAGAAACCAAATAGGTTGCATGGTGACAATGATTGTTATTGGGCAAAAAAAAAACTGAGGTCATCTCTGTTCCTCCGTTCAGATCGAACCGGTTGTTGGAACCGTGGGGTTCGGCTCCGGTCTGCACGGCTGGGCCTTCACCCTGAAGCAGTTCGCTGAGATGTACGTGACCAAATTCACCACTAAAGGCGACATCCACCTGGAGTCTGCAGAGCGCTGCAAGAAGGTGGAGGACATGATGAAAAAGCTCTGGGGAGAAAGGTGAGAGACAGGGGTACAGGAGACTATGCCCTACACCCTATGCCCTAAACCCCATGCCCTACACCCTATGCCCTAAACCCCATGCCCTAAACCCCATGCCCTACACCCTATGCCCTAAACCCCATGCCCTACACCCTATGCCCTAAACCCCATGCCCTAAACCCCATGCCCTACACCCTATGCCCTAAACCCCATGCCCTACACCCTATGCCCTAAACCCCATGCCCTACACCCTATGCCCTAAACCCCATGCCCTAAACCCCATGCCCTACACCCTATGCCCTAAACCCCATGCCCTACACCCTATGCCCTAAACCCCATGCCCTAAACCCCATGCCCTACACCCTATGCCCTAAACCCCATGCCCTACACCCTATGCCCTAAACCCCATGCCCTACACCCTATGCCCTAAACCCCATGCCCTACACCCTATGCCCTAAACCCCATGCCCTAAACCCCATGCCCTACACCCTATGCCCTAAACCCCATGCACTACACCCTATGCCCTACACCCTATAGCCTACTCGCTATGCTCTAAACCCCATGCCCTACACCCTATGCCCTAAACCCCATGCCCTAAACCCCATGCCCTAAACCCTATGCCCTAAACCCCATGCCCTACACCCTATGCCCTACACCCTATAGCCTACTCGCTATGCCCTAAACCCCATGCCCTACACCCTATGCCCTAAACCCCATGCCCTACACCCCATAGCCTACTCGCTATGCCCTAAACCCCATGCCCTACACCCTATGCCCTAAACCCCATGCCCTACACCCTATGCACTAAACCCCATGCCCTACACCCTATGCCCTAAACCCCATGCCCTACACCCTATTCCCTACACCCTATAGCCTACTCGCTATGCCCTAAACCCCATGCCCTACACCCTATGCCCTAAACCCCATGCCCTAAACCCCATGCCCTAAACCCTATGCTCTAAACCCCATGCCCTACACCCTATGCCCTACACCCTATAGCCTACTCGCTATGCCCTAAACCCCATGCCCTAAACCCCATGCCCTACACCCCATGCCCTACACCCTATGCCCTAAACCCCATGCCCTACACCCTATAGCCTACTCGCTATGCTCTAAACCCCATGCCCTACACCCCATGCCCTAAACCCCATGCCCTACACCCTATAGCCTACTCGCTATGCCCTAAACCCCATGCCCTACACCCTATGCCCTAAACCCCATGCCCTACACCCTATGCCCTAAACCCCATGCCCTACACCCCATGCCCTACACCCTATGCCCTAAACCCCATGCCCTACACCCTATGCCCTAAACCCCATGCCCTACACCCTATGCCCTAAACCCCATGCCCTACACCCTATGCCCTAAACCCCATGCCCTACACCCTATGCCCTAAACCCCATGCCCTACACCCTATGCCCTACTCGCTATGCCCTAATAGCGGCAAAAAACAATGATCTGAAAGCCACAGTATTCTGTTGGTCTGTGTGTGTGTGTGTGTGTGTGTGTGTGTGTGTGTGTGGGAAAGATAGATAGAGAGAGAGAGAGAGAGAGAGAGAGAGAGAGAGGGATAACACGTATATCACCCTCTGGCTTGGCTGACTTAATAAAACATATTTACCCCCCTGCCCCACACACACAGGTTTTTCGATTCAGCTACCGGAAAGTTCAGCAAGTCCCCCAATGGCCCTGACGGCAAGAGGCTGCCTCGCACCTTCGTCCAGCTCGTCCTGGACCCCATCTTCAAGGTGAGGAGGAGGAGGAGGAGGAAGGGTCACAGTGTGTCATTGGGTGGACCTCAGCCTGGTTCCCATAGTTTAACACACACACACACACACACACACGCACACATACAAACATGCACACACACATACACACACACCCAGATAAAGACTATTTGTAGATTGAAACTCTCGTTTGTTCTGTTGTCTTTAAAGTGTATTGCAGTGCAGAAGTGCTGGAGGGGCTTAATGAAATCTTGAGGCTAATAATTTGCCGTTTTTGTCCATTTTGCTGCGTTTTTAGTTCTCTCTCCTCTGTAGAGTTTTTCAGTTCTCTCCTCTGTAGAGTTTTTCAGTTCTCTCCACTGCTCTCTCCATCGCTGTCAGGCTGGGTGCCTGTTCGACATCGGTTCAGGTGGCAAGCAGATTCAGTTTTTTTGGTCCTGCCACATTGATCAAATTCACACTGAATTAAGATTATTAGATTATCTTGTGTGGAGAATCTGCCTGTTTCTCTCTCAGTCTCCCTCTCTGTCCTCCTCTGAGTCACTAAGTTCTGGCAGTTTGAGGCTGTCCCGTGTTTGACCCGTGGCTCTACACTGTACTGGTTTTATCCTGTTTTTTTTTTTTTTAAAGAAATTTTGTAAATTATTGTAATTTTGAAACTTTGCAGATGGTGTTTCAAGTGGCAGTTGTATAAACTGTTGACAAGCGTTTGTCCAAATTGTTTGGATGCTTTGTCATTCTTACTCAGCGTTACGACTATTTTCATGACAATATTTCCCAGGACAACTAATTGTTTTTGGCAATTTTCCCATTTTCCATGACTTCTGCATCAAAAATTTCCTGGTTTTCCAGGACACGTGGGAACGCCATTACTGCTTTTGCGCTGGCAGTGTAAAATCCAGATAGTTATTTTGCATAAAGGACTGACCTTTGACCTCTGCAGGGGTCCATGCATGGAACAGTTGTTCAGCTTGTGTAGTAGAGAGTGAGACGCTTGCCGGAGTGCCAGGCCAGGTTTAATGTAGTTCTGAATGGCCTGTTATAAGAGTGTCTACTGAACTCATAAATGTTAATGTAATGTAATGGAAAACCTTTTTGCCAGGGAGCCTTGAGTTACCGAACTGCTCTGATCTGCTCTGAACCCACAACCCCCTTCCAGGTGTTCGACGCCATCATGAACTTCAAGAAGGACGAGACGGCCAAGCTGATCGAGAAGCTGGACATCAAGCTAGGCGCCGAGGACAAGGACAAGGAGGGCAAGCAGTTGCTGAAGGCCGTGATGCGTCGCTGGCTTCCCGCCGGAGAGGCCCTGCTTCAGATGATCACCATGCACCTGCCCTCCCCCGTCACCGCCCAGAGGTACCGCTGCGAGCTGCTGTACGAGGGGCCCATGGATGACGAGGCCGCCATGGGTACGGATATACTTCTGCTCTCCGTCGCCCCCTTCAGGCGCGGAGGGATAGTGCGCTTTCTTCAACATGTTTTAGGGCAGTGGTTCCCAACTCTGTTACTGAAGATCTACCATCTTGAAGGTTTTCACTCCAACCCCAACAAAGCACACCTCATTCAGCGGCTAGATATCTCATTGAGCTGCTAATAGGTAGAATTAGGTGAGCCATATTAGGGTTGAAATGAAAGCCTACAGGACGGTGGATCTCCAGGAACAGGGTTGGGGACCGCTGGTTTAGGACCAGACGTGGGTCAACTATCTATTTTCACTCGACTCCTTACATGCCAAACCACTCCTGGACATCCCTGAAAAGCTTCAACTAACCAAAATATGCTAAATTAGTTTTGTTTTGAATATTGGTGAAATTGATATTTATTTTTCAAAGATTGGCAGTAATCTTCAGAAATTGTGATTACTGGTGTCTAAAGGAAGTATCTGACGCTGTGAGAATATATGTGGAAAACATAAGATGATGTACAATAATATGCTTTATTTTGACATTCACTGCATCTGTTAACTCTCTAATTCTTTTTCCTCCATTTTAATCTCAGGTATTAAGAACTGTGACTCCAAGGCCCCGCTGATGATGTACATCTCCAAGATGGTGCCGACCACGGATAAGGGCCGATTCTACGCCTTTGGCCGCGTCTTCTCAGGCTGCGTCTCCACGGGCCTCAAGGTGCGCATCATGGGCCCAAAATACACCCCAGGCAAGAAGGAGGACCTCTACATCAAACCCATTCAGAGGTGCGTGCGTCCGCTGTGCCAAAAACATGCCCCGCCCATCCTGCCACGCCCCCCTGTCATGGGGTAGGCCCAGTTCTGTGCCCCTCTCCCTTTTGTTCTTGCATTTGTGTGTTTTTAAAGGAAGAATTCACCCCCAACCCTCAATATTAATTTTAATCTCTGCAGATATTAACATACAAACACCCAGCGTGTGACCGATTTAATACCCTGCTTGGGATCACTCCTAAGATCGGGGATAGTTTTGCATCTGGTGGTAATGAAAGCAAGAAGAACCCCCCCAAAAAAAAACTGCAGCAAGTAACCCTGTCGAGCCCCAGAATCAGAGCTGAGAGTGTGGGATGACCGCCATGAATTAATTTGCCCCCCTTGTTATCCAGGACCATACTGATGATGGGGCGCTATGTGGAGCCCATAGAGGACGTCCCGTGCGGGAACATTGTGGGCCTGGTGGGCGTGGACCAGTACCTGGTGAAAACAGGGACCATCACCACGTTTGAGCAGGCCCACAACTTGAGGGTGATGAAGTTCAGCGTCAGCCCTGTGGTGAGAGTGGCCGTGGAGGCCAAGAACCCGGCCGACCTGCCCAAGCTGGTGGAGGGGCTGAAGCGCCTGGCCAAGTCCGATCCCATGGTGCAGTGCATCATCGAGGAGTCCGGCGAGCACATCGTCGCCGGGGCCGGAGAGCTCCACCTGGAGATCTGCCTCAAGGATCTGGAGGAGGACCACGCCTGCATCCCGCTCAAGGTGCTACGCTCTGCTCCGCCCATCCGCTGCTCTGCCCCACCCTGCTACACCCCTACCCTGTACTCCCTCGCTGAGCAGACTTCACATATAATTTCATTTATGTCTATGGTATTAAATGGCACTTGCATATTCTGCATTGAGTTCCCTGTTTGTTTAGTTTGTTTCTCCCCCCACATTGTCTCTTAAGAACAGACATTAGTCCCTCCATATGAATTCACAGCCAGGGGGAAAGTTGTTTAAAAACAGAACGCAAGATTCTGCATAGGGTTAGCAGGAGCTAGCTGTATAAACGCAACCCTATTGGATCATCTCTCAGTCACTTAAGACAGTAACTTAAAACACGATGTACAACTGCAGTATTATAACCATAGCCCTCGGTTATGAATACTTGTGGGTTGAATGATCGTGTTCAGTTCCTGGAGGTGTTGGGTAGCAGCTGAACACACGCTCAGTGGGTAAAGGGCATGTCTTTACCGTGCGCCTCTCTGCCTCTCCCGCAGAAATCGGACCCCGTCGTCTCCTACAGAGAGACCGTGAGTGAGGAGTCGCGCCAGATATGCCTGTCCAAGTCCCCCAACAAGCACAACCGGCTGTACATGAGGGCGCGGCCCTTTCCCGAAGGCCTGGCGGAGGACGTGGAGAAGGGCGACGTGTCGGCCCGGCAGGATCAGAAGGCCCGCGCCCGTTACCTGGTCGATAAGTACGACTGGGAGATGAGCGAGGCCCGTAAGATCTGGTGCTTCGGGCCCGACGGGACTGGACCCAACGTGCTGGTGGATGTCACCAAGGGCGTGCAGTACCTCAACGAGGTCAAGGACAGCGTGGTGGCCGGCTTCCAATGGGCGACCAAGGAGGTGAGGCTTGGCGGAGAGGGAGAGGGGCCTGCTGGAAACAGAGAGAGACGATTGGAGGAAACAAAAAAATTTATTTTGATAAAAGTGAATGGGGGGGGGTGATTATTTCTATTATGCAACAGTACTTGTGAGACACTATGTGGCTGGGTTTTAGGGGGGGGAGGGGTCACAGGCACAGTGTAAAGGCCACAGAAGGCCGCAGAATCTCCTGCAGCTAGATGTGCAGTTCTTCAGTCCCGTTTTTTTTTTTGTGCTTCAAAAGTGGTTGAGTTTTTCCTGAGACCTGTTTTTAAAATGCCCCGCAGGGGGCGCTCTGTGAGGAGAACCTGCGCGCCGTGCGCTTCGACATCCATGACGTCACCCTGCACTCAGATGCCGTCCACCGCAGCGGGAGCCAGATCATCCCCACCACCCGCAGAGTGCTGTACGCCTGCCAACTCACTGCCCAGCCCCGGCTCATGGAGCCCATCTACCTGGTGGAGATCCAGGTGTGTGTGGCTGTGTGTTTGTGTATGTTTGTGTGCATGTTTGTGTGTGTGTGTGTGTGTGTGTGCATTAGAGTGCGGATCGGGCCGCATATTTCTGTCCGAACCCGACCGAGTCCGAGATAGTAGTAACCGAGCCCGACCCGAACCCGACAGGAATTCTGCTTTTTATGTCCGAACCCGACGCAGTTAATGTAAGGCACTGAAGCGCTGACATTGTGTTTCCCTGTCACGCAGTTGTTGTTACCATGGTTACAGCTTCCCTGTTTAGTGGACACTGGGCACCTAAATGACCGTCAAAAGGCATTGTTTTATTGGTAGATAACAGACACACACACAATATTCGGTATCATTTTTATTTATTTCACACTATATTTTCACCAAAAACAACTTGAAGCACCATGTGAAGTAAGCTAACCCATCCTAGTCGGGTCCCGTCGGGTTCGGGTATCCACCCTCTAGTGTGCATGTGTCTGTGGGCACGTTCGTGTGTGTTTGTGTATGTTTGTGTGCGTATTTGTGTGCGACTGTGAGTTTGGGGTAGGTGAGTGCGTTTGTCGTCACAGGACTATGCTTGATGCTAATTGAACGGTTATCCTGGCAGTGCCCAGAACAGGTTGTGGGCGGGATCTACGGCGTGCTGAACAGGAAGCGAGGTCACGTGTTCGAAGAGTCGCAGGTGATGGGCACGCCCATGTTCGTCGTCAAGGCGTACCTCCCTGTCAACGAGTCTTTTGGTGAGTGACACAGGGCCCAAATGAGCCGTTTAATTTATGATCCATTCCCATTCTGCACTACAGCATGCCCTAGTAAAGTCCAGGGCTGTGTCCGAATCAGAGCCCTATCTACTGCGCCCTGTCTCCTGCGTACAGTGCACTGTGTCCGAATCAGAGCCCTATCTACTGCGCCCTGTCTCCTGCGTACAGTGCACTGTGTCCTATCTACTGCGCCCTGTCTCCTGCGTACAGTGCACTGTGTCCGAATCAGAGCCCTATCTACTGCGCCGTCTCCTGCGTACAGTGCACTGTGTCCGAATCAGAGCCCTATCTACTGCGCCCTGTCTCCTGCGTACAGTGCACTGTGTCCGAATCAGAGCCCTATAGTACAGTGCACTGGCAGAAGTGTGCTGTTTAATGTGCACTGTTTAGCAGAAAAATATCCGCCATACTATTTTCCAACCGCACTGTGGAAGTGTCGTAAGCAGGTCATAAGATGACCCACCAGTGTTGCCATAACACTGGCTTTACAGATAAATTGGGATAATTTAAAAGTGGTCACGGCTAAAAATGCAGTCGCAAAGCACACGCACTTGTTTTAAAAAGTAAAAACATGATGATTTATATTTAAAATACGTTGGTTTTGGTTAAAAATAGGCTATAATTTGGGCTAGTTTTGAATCGCCATTTGGCTGGAATATCTTACAAGGTCTGGCAACCCTGCGTCCCACTCTTGCACTGCCATGTCACGTGTCATATTTATGTGACCAAAATGTTTGCGAAACCCCGGAAGTAAGTGTGTCATCCGGGTGTTTGAAGTATACTGCAATTTGAGAAATATCCGCCTACTCTACGACTTTCTCGCCCTATCTACTCACCAAGGCTACTCAAGTGTGGAAGAGTGCTGATTCGGACATGGCCCAGGTTTAGACTATAAGAGTCTTCCCCAGTATTTTGTTCCAATCACCTGGATTTGCTAATTAGCACAATTCTTCAGCCAGTAGGTAGAACTAATTGGTGAAATCAGCTGGTTGAGTTAATGGGTGGAAGAAACACATGGCAGGACATTTACTTTGTGACCCCTGGACATTACACCTCTGTTAGTATTGTTGGCCCTAGGGGCGTCTCGATGGCTCAGCCTGAAAGTCCACATGGTCATCGCGAGCCCCAACGTCGGCGGTGCAGCTAACTTTTGTAAATATTTAGAGGCAACCCAGGCTCACGTCCAATGGGATGTCATCAAATTCAAAACCTTTACAAAAGTTAACCCCTTAATCCCGCTTCATGAAATACTCCCCTGGTTGGTTACCTGCCAAAGTAGAAACTCTTACCAGCCACAATCAAAATTTGACCAGCATTTGGCTGTGGGGGTATTAGAATGGGGGTAAAATAGTCCTCAATTATTTTTGATGATGGTGACCCCCCCCCGCAGGTTTCACAGCTCATCTGCGCTCCAACACGGGGGGTCAGGCCTTCCCCCAGTGTGTGTTTGACCACTGGCAGATCCTCCAGGGCGACCCCAGTGACCCCACCTCCAAACCCTCCCATATCGTCATGGAAACCAGGAAACGCAAGGGGCTGAAGGAGAGCATCCCTGCCCTGGAGAACTACCTGGACAAACTGTAAAATGTTACATCACTTCCTCTTCCTCCTGTTCGCTCTCCTCTCTTACCTTCCACTCCACAATATGACAATATGAGGGACAGTACAGACACACTGCGAGTACTGTTTAAAAAAAAAATAATAAAGATTTTAAAGTGAGAGAACAAAATACATTGTAAAAATGCACTTGCCAAAAAAACATTTTAAAAAAAAATGGACAAGAAAAAAAGAATAAAGGACAATAGAAAGTGATCCGTGGGTTTGGATGTGTTGATGTGTTGATGTGTGATGGAGGGAGAAAGACCGGTATGAACTCACTGCACGCTTTTCGCTTCATAGTTGTGGGACATAAGGTTCAAACACTGCACTTTTTTTTCTCTCTTCTATACCCACCTTATTTTTAAATGTTATGAACAAATATTGCATTTATATTAATTATTTAAATGAATGTTTTTTGACTGTGTACAACTTTTACTAATGTTAGCCAACAGTCTGAAAGCGTTCATGGAAATTGCTTAAAATTGTGGCAATTGTGTAAACGGTTAGATATGTTCACTAACGCTGATGTTGGCCTTGTTGGAGGAATCTTTTTCGGGACTTGGAAGAAATCAATGACCGGTACGTTTCAGTGCCGCGACACTGACCCAAGACAACAGCGCGGTTTACGTCGTTCTGGCAAATGTCAGTATAGGTTGTAGCTGGAGAATGTTTGAAATTCAAACACAGTCAAGTGTACACACACCACAGGCTCTCCCAGAACAGACTCATGAGTACGTGGTTTGACCAACTGGCCATTTTCTGTTCCATCAGTAAAAGAGATAGCAGGCTGTGCTTTACCTGTAAGTTCAAAACAAACAAGTCACATCAACTTCCTGTCAAAGGCAGTTTTTCTTTTCTTCCTGGATTCCCAACAATTTCTGGTGTCCAATGCAAAATATCACCAGCTGTCAGGCTTCTTGAAAAACCTGGAATGGAATACACTGCTGCTGGGAGTGGGATTTGCATCTGAGGCCTGCATCCAACATCCTGTCACACTTTCAGACCGGAGGTGCGTCCCAATACCTCCACTACCACCTCCTCCACTCCACCCTCCCTTCCTCCACTACCACCTCCTCTACTCCACCCTCCCTTCCTCCACTCCACCCTCCCTTCCTCCACTACCACCTCCTCTACTCCACCCTCCCTTCCTCCACTCCACCCTCCCTTCCTCCACTACCACCTCCTCTACTCCACCCTCCCTCCACTACCACCTCCTCTACTCCACCCTCCCTCCACTACAACCTCCTCTACTCCACCCTCCCTCCACTAACACCTCCTCTACTCCACCCTCCCTTCCTCCACTACCACCTCCTCTACTCCACCCTCCCTTCCTCCACTACCACCTCCTCCACCCTCCCTTCCTCCACTACCAGCTCCTCTACTCCACCCTCCCTTCCTCCACTACCACCTCCTCTACTCCACCCTCCCATCCTCCACTACCACTTGTACTCGAAACGTTCAGTTTTACATACTTCCGGGTAGGAGAGGAGTGGTAGTGGGCGAGTGGAGGAAGGGAGGTGGGGAGTGAAGAATATTGGGACGCAGCCATGCTCAGCTCAAAGGTGGTGTAGAGGACTGATTAACAGAGTCATTGACGTTCAGTTGGTGCAAAATGTATTTTTGGTTAATTATATTCTTTGCTGCAAACTTCTCCAAAGAACATTAATGTAACATTCTGAGTGGGGGGGCTTTGCAGATTAAAAAAGTAAATAAAAATGCAAAAAACCAGAACCAAGCCATTTAAATGTTTAATGTCTGTAGTGAATATTTACAGAATTTCAGAAGTGCACAAACTGTATTGCGTTTGGAAACGAGAGGTCAGAACATCAAGCAGTACATTCAGTTAACGGGCTGGGACCCCTGCTGTGAGTGACAGCGCTCCTTTATCCTGTAAGCCAGGGGCAGGCAACCCCCAGTCCTGGAGTGCCGGTGCCGGTTCTGGTTTTTGTTCCATTTGAGCTTGATCACAAGAGTTTGATGGATGATTAAAAGCCAGAGTCTGAATATTATGGTGAAATTCTGAATGAAACACCAAGTGCCTCCAGCACATGGTCACCTGCATTCATTAAACATGATTCATTCAAATTAATCCAGTTCTGTAGTTAAAGGTTTGGCTGGAGCAAAAACCAGGACCGTCTATTGCACTCCAGGACTAGGGTTGCCTAGCCCTGCTGTAAGCGCTGTGGGTTTCCTGAAGGTTGTCCCTGGGTTTTTAATGCTTGAATACCAGTGTTGCATTAGTTGTGCCCTCTCTCCAATAAGGTTGCTGATTAAGTACCTACAACTAAAGATGTATCTCTCCTCAAAGGCATGCTTGATTTTGTACTTTTTTATTTGTATAAATGCCTCTCCCTCTCCATTGGCAGGGTGTTCATGCATCAGGCCAAACCGAGTCTCTCTCTCTCACCCAGCACTGGGGGCGCGTTCATCCCTGTGGGGGCGCGTTCATCCCTGTGGAGTCAGGTTCCACTTTGAGGAAGTGGCCAGGATTGGCAAAAAAAAAAGAAACATTTTTAAACATAAATTTAGGAGAGGTGGGGTGGGGGCAAGTCATTAAACTTCCAGTCCAAAGGCTAAGCTCCATCGTCATGGCAACTAGTTTTGTCTTCTGGGGCACGATCCCAGAATTCCGTTAGCTTCAGTTTTCTGTGGCATTTTATTTGATCCTTCGCTGAAACATCCTCCTTCATAACTAGCGTCCGTTAGCCTGTCTTTTTAAAGATTTCCCTGGTACGACTGCAGAAATGTACGGCAGGCATCGATTCTGAATTTAGCTTGTGCGATTTTTGTCAAAGTACACGCGTGACTCATGGGGTGGGGTGAAGATCGCTGGTTCTGTAGATTGCTGCACTCGAGTGGCTCACTAGCTTTAAACTGCCTCATTCAGCGTGGGAACAAATCATGTGTTCCTTTGCCCCAGATGTCAGGGTGGGGACCCATTACTATGGCAACGGTAAAATTATACCAAGGCATAAAATAACTAAGGACCGCAAAGCAATTTTTTTTATATATATATTTTTTTATCCTTTGTGAAATCACCAAAAAACCAAACTGTTGCTCCTGAACAGTAATAAATTAAAATGAAGACCAAGCTTACTTTAAACATGTAGTTCATATTATTTAATCGCATCCTTGTTTAGAGTTTCAGGTGCGTCTCACTGTCAAGCACCCCCCCCTCCCAAAAAAAAAGCGTGCTGAGACCAGCTTCCATAAATTAATGGAATTCATAGAAGGATCCAGCAATCATTTGTTTAGCCAACTCAGATCATTTGAGTACAGGGTTAGTTTCATTTAAACTGCCTTTGTGACACGGCAGCCCCCCACCACCAGGACAATGACCGCCAAGTGCTGCATGAAAGAACAAGCACCCTCGACACCAACAGGGCGCCACTTCCCATCTGCCCGGCTGGTCGCCATCAAGTCAGTTTACAATTGTCTCAACCATCACCACCCACACACCCTCTTCGCCCCTCCCCTCCCCCCCAGTCCTGGCCCCTGGCCCCTGGGTTTTTGGAAGGGAGCCTCCTACCCCACCCCACCCTGCCCAGAGGTCGGGGGTCAGACGTCATTATGTGTAGAAGATGACCTCGGGGACTTGGCCGTCCTCCACAGAGGTGCCGTTGTTGTTGCCGGCGGCGTAGCAGAAGGTGAAGCAGGTTTTGGAGCCCGTGGCGGTGGACTCGTGAGTCACTCTGCGCATGCCCTTGGTGCCGTAGTGAGAGTCCGGGCCCTGAGAGAGACGGACAGACCAATCAACCAATCGAATGGCTGTCACTCATAGCTGCTACCAAGCCTCGTATCCATGTATGGGAGCGGTTAGCCATTATAGATCTCGACATATGGGGCAGCAGTGTAGTATACTGGTTACGGGAACCGGGCTTGGAACTCAAAAGGTTGTGGGTTTAATTCCCAGCCACGGCACTGCTGTTGTACGCTTAAGCAAAGGTACCTCTCCTCAATTGGTTCCGTAATAAAACATCCAGCTGTGTAAGAGTGTACATAAAAATTGTATCTGCGCAAATCGCTCCGGATAAGAGCGTCTGCTAAATGCTGAAAGGTAATACAGATAAATATATTTTTCTTAAAGACCACCTTCACTCCACAAACCTTAGGTTCTATGTTTTCTCTGGCCTTCCACAGTCTCGACATTAAAAGTTCTAGACAGTTTAGAGACTATCACGGTGCGAAGGGCTTCTCCAAAACGAGAGCGCTTCTCATTCTGCTTAAATAACATAAGACAGTAAGCCGTTTGCATGGCGACGGCCAGGGTACCTTTAGAGTGGCACAGGCAGTGTAGTTGACGTTGGGCAGGATCTCCACTGGCTCCTTGAACATGACCCGGAAGGTGTTGGCCGACCCGTCGCAGCTGAACCCAGTGTCGTTCTGACCCAGGACGATGTTACTGTCCGTGTGAATGATCTATGGGACAGGAAACGAGCGGGTAATTACGCGGCAGCTCTCACACACACTCGCCCTCGCCCTCTCCCGTTCTCACTCTCACTCTCTGTCTTTCATTATCTCTCTCACACACACACACACACACACTCTCACACACTTACGCACACACTCACACACACACACTCACCTCTGATCGCCGTTACGGTTCAGACTCATACCTGGATGTTGACCTGATAGTCCGTCGGGCCGTGTATGGAGCCATAAAGACCGAACCCCACCACGAATATCCGACGGTTCACCGAGAACCTGAGGGACACACAGCCGCACAGGGTTGTGCATAAGTATCTGCAGGATCTTTAGAGCGTCATGTCTACAGAACACAGGCAGGCAGCGGTGAATAAACTGTTCAGACCCTCAGCCGTACAATGCACCAGCGTCAGTGGAGCGTGCAGTGTGTCCTTACAGCCACTAAGGGGCGCTGCAGTGTGTTTGAGCTTCAGTAGGGGGCGCCATAGTGTGTTGTGTGTGTGCCACTGCAGTATGTTTGAGCTTCAGTAGGGGGCGCCATAGTGTGTTGTGTGTGCGCCACTGCAGTATGTTTGAGCTCCAGTAGGGGGCAGTAGTGTTGTGTGCCACTGCAGTACGTTTGAGCTTCAGTAGGGGGCGCCATAGTGTGTTGTGTGTGTGCCACTGCAGTATGTTTGAACTCCAGTAGGGGGCGCCGCAGGCCTCACCGGATGCGGTCGCTGGTCCCGCTGTATCCCCAGCGGCTCTCCACCTGGCCGAAGCGTGTCACACTGCACTCCTTGCCCCTCAGGCAGCAGCGCGGCCGGTCGATGAACTCCACCCGTGGTTTTGGGTTCACCGTGAAGTGCAGGAACAGGCTGACCACCTCCCTGTCCATCAGGATATTGGACTGAGCTGGGCCTAGAGAGAGAGAGAAAGAGAGAGAGAAAGACACACACACAGTTAAAGGTCACAACAATTAAAGCTTTGCCTACATTAATAATTACAGTTAAAATAGGTAATGAGGCGGAACCAGGCTCACCCAGGTAAAACGAACTCCCTGTGACTATTATTACCCACGATATATTCACTTCTGACGTTGTGCTATTGGCTGTTACCAACGTGATCCATTTACATTTTACGCATTTAGCTGAAGCTCTTATCCAGAGCGACTTACAATTAGTGCACAAAGAAAAAGGCCTAAATTTGTAAATCACCAACATTCCAAACAGCAATTAATGAGTGTAATGGACGGCCATAACACACCCGCGATAGGTAATTATTTGTCACAAAAATTAACATGTGGAAGGGAAGGTAGAATGTCATTTTGTTTTGTTTTTTTTGATCCGTGATTTTTTTGGTCTTGCGGTCGAGGTCTGGTCTCGGTGCGAATGTGGCGTTGTGCCGTGGTCTGGTCTCGGTGCGAATGTGGCGTTGTGCCGTGGTCTGGTCTCGGTGCGAATGTGGCGTTGTGCCGTGGTCTGGTCTCGGTGCGAATGTGGCGTTGTGCCGTGGTCTGGTCTCGGTGCGAATGTGGCGTTGTGCCGTGGTCTGGTCTCGGTGCGAATGTGGCGTTGTGCCGTGGTCTGGTCTCGGTGCGAATGTGGCGTTGTGCCGTGGTCACTCTGTGGTAGAGGTTTTTCTTTTGTGACGGCCGGCGTACCTGCAGCGAACTCCTCGATGGTCATCAAAGGGAAGCGAATCAGAGCCAGGGCCTTCCCCAGCACCCGCCTCTTATTCTCCGGGGTTGGCTGTAGCTGCTGCCTCTGTGTCTCTGACTCCGCCCAACGGACCGCGGCCCCAAACAGACGCACCTCCCGCACCCCCAGGGTGTCTCGCTCCAATACCGCCACCAGCGTGTCTGAAGGAAGGGGTGGAGAGAGTACGGTGGTCTGGATTAATGAACACATGCATAAGACATGGTAAATGTTAGGTAATGTGCGTGAACATAGCCAAACGTTCGCTAACAGTCTGGAAGGGTAGCACACAGCGAACAAAGATGGCTGCTGGAGGGTGGAAGACACAGAATGGAAAAAGTAAACTGACAATAATTTGGCTTTCACAATTAATTTAAATGTTTGTTTCCGACTTTTAAAAAGATCGACTTTCGCTCCACTTCTCTTTGTCGGGTCAATTTTAATATCGTCGGACAACAATAGAACCCTCAAATCGGCAATCATTCAGTGGTAACTGTTACTTGGGAATTAAACTGGCCACATGTGGTCAGCTTATTGAACGTGTGTCAGACGTGGTTCGCTAAGGCTTGCAGAGTGTGTGCGCGCGAGTGTGTGTGTGTGTGTGTGTGTGTGTGCGTGCGCGAGCATGTGTGAGTGAGCGTGTGTGCACGTGCGAGTGTGCGCGCGTGTGTGAGTGTGCGTGCGTGTATGTGCGTGCGGTGTGCGCGCGCGTGTGAGTGTGAGCGTGTGTGCGTGCGGTGTGAGCGTGTGGTGTGCGTGTGTGCGCGCGTGTGCGTGCGTGTGTGGGGTGAGTATGTGCACGCGTGTGAGCGTGTACCCAGGTCGATGTCTGTGAAGCCCTCTGCAGCCAAGGCATCCCCGGTGTTCTTATCGATGTTCTCCAGACACAGGCTGGCTAGCTGGGGCTCGTCAAACAGCCGAGCCTGAAACACACACACTCCACGTTAATCTCACGCGTGTTGTGTGTACACAACCCCCTCTATTAATGACTCAACCCCCACAGCTCCGTCAGTCTGCAAGAAAATGAGAATTAACCTGGCTGGCTTGCACCACAATGACGGCAAACCCACTGTCAAAACTGGCCGAAAACTGAACACAATTCAATGCGCACCTTTCTGTCCTTACACTGTTTAAAGTTGATTCCCCCCCCCCTTTCCTGTACAAACATGTTAGCTCATTTTGTAACTTGCTGAAATCATGCATTGTGTAAAAGTTATAAAATGTGAACACTGGATATAAATGAATTACACAACGCTAAGGACGACCTTTGTTGCTTAATGGAATCTCATCTTAAGCTCAGTAACCGTTTCCATGACAGCGAGTAAAAGCAAACAGATGCGCGTGTATGCAGCAGGTCCACAACAACTGTTGTGGGATCACTACAAAATGTTAAACAGTTCCCACACTGACTAGTACCTCGGCTGGAAACATCCAGTGCCACAAAACCACATGCAACATCAAAACCAGAGGTTCCAGGTTCAGAAGGTAAAGGTCCACCCCAGTATTTGGTTCCAATCACCTGGATTTGCTAATTAGCACAGTTCTTCAGCCAAGACGTAGAACTAATTAGTTTAATCAGCTGGCTAAGTTCATAGGGGAAGAAACACATGGCAAGACTTTCTGACCTCTGATCAAAACCCAACCATTGCTGCACATCTTTAAGAAAAAGAAATTTTTTTTCTTTTTAGCAGAGGCATCATATCTAGGGCTGCATAACTTCAGCACGCGCACCTGCGTGAGCAGCATGAAGGCGTTATCCGCGCGCAGGTTCTTCTTCAGGAACTCCACGCAGTGGGCCTCGAGCGCCGGCACGGCATACTTTTTCGCCGTGTACAGGGTGGTCATCACCGTTTCCGGGCCGATCTGCACATCGTCCGAGTACAGGAACCTGCAAGCCGGGTGGCATTACCATCACTCTTTGGGAATCCTGACCCGACAGACAACGCACACGAGCGTAGCTGTTTGATACAACTCCCCGAAGGTATAAGAAAAGGGCATTTAAAAAGCATGGCTAAACAGTGAAAACAACCACGACAGTGGATAGTTAGAGAGCTTTGGATCAGCGGGGGGTCTTACTTCAGCAACGCGAGGAAGGCAGCGGGCTCCACGTCGGGCAGCTCAATCTCTGTAGAAGTCGTGGCCATCCCCCCGTTGAACATCGCGTCGAACACGGCGCTCCCTACCGCCAGCACAAACCTAGGATGGAGCGAGGAAGCGGCGTGCTTTAGCTTTCAAACAAACGAGTCACAGACGGCACCGCGGACACGGCAGGCCGACTGTTTACTATACGATTCCAGTTCACTGGAGTTGCGAGCTTAACGTCTGACCTCGTAACAAACTAGAGATTCTAACCGTGTGACTGTAAACAACCAAGACACTTAACGTTAGTAAGCCTATGATTGAAGTTAATGTGAAAACCACATTTATATTACAATATCGTAAGTTAAGTCCATGCATTATCAATAAAGATACATTCTATTATCTAACGTTATAGCTGGATTTGGATTTTGCAAACAAAAAAACACACCGTTCATTTGGGGACATAGCCTACGGGTGAAATGCATTAATCTAGCTTATTGATATGCAATTTAGTTAAATAAGCAGTTAGCTAGCAGCATAGCCAGCTAGCTACATAATGCCCGGTCTCGCTCTCCTTTTACCTGTGTGCTGGAATTCGCTGGATTCCCATCCCCTTGCCTACTAAAAAGTGCACGTCACTCAGAACCTCGTTATTGAAGAGGAACGCAAACCTCTCCTTCACGGTGCTTTTCGTTGCCTGCCAGTTATACGCGGGCTCCCGATACACCAGCACGGCAGCGGCTCCAGCTGGTGCATTGGAAAGCGAGGAAAGTGTCGCTGATGCAGCCGCCGCGGATGCATTCGATGGCAATGTCGATGTCATGTTCGTCGCGACCGAGGCGCTCTGCGGAGTCTGGTTCTGCGCGTTCGGGGACGCCCCTACTGCGACACCGGCGCCTTCAACGCCGCCAGGCCCTGCTTGCGGGTTCGTCCTCCGAACTCCACTTTGTGATCCACTGGTCGGCCCTCCTGACGCCCCGTTGGTGGCAGCGGCAGAATGTGCGCTGTTGCTCGGCTGAACGTTGCCTAGAGGTCCGGGACTGGAGAAACCGAGACATGGAGGTCTGCTGTTGTTCTCCCCCGCAGCCATTTTGGATTGAGAGCACTGCGGGGCGACGATAAATAAATGCACAAAACACGGGCCGGACGAGGAACTCTCTGGGGAGGAAGAGAAAAAGGGAGGAGAAAGAGGGATGGATTTTAGTTGGCAGGACCTAAAATAATACATAATATTTTTAGTGCATCGCTTCAATGTCGCACTTATCCACAACCAAAAAAACACAATTCGTTTTTTTACTTAATAGGATAGCTTAATTGTGCATAATAGCCTTTATTTGGTTTAGCTACTTTAGTACGCCAGAAAGCAAACTACAGGCTCACTTAAGTTCTGAGCAATAATACTCTGTTGGCATAACTCATAAATTCGACGTTCCCAAAGCACAGCAATAAAACAAAACATATTGTACACAAAAATGGCGCGTACATTTTTTAAAATTAGTTTTCGTAAGTATTTTTTGTCGTTGCTTGTAGTCATTTTAAGGAAGTTGGGCTGGCCAGGTTCTGCATGTATTAACAGAAGAGTAATTTCACAAGCTCTTTCTCACACTCTCTTTCTCTCGTGGTGTTGTAAATGTTTTTTTTATTATAATTACCATCGGGATTTAGTGAAGCAGGTGAATGAGGATCCGTGAATTTCTTTATGCATATACCTCAAGTTGAAAAATTGGATTCAATATTAAAAATTTATTTTTTTAATCCTTGAAATAATAGGAAAATTGATCATTTTCTGATTTACCGTTTGTCTTTTGAAATTGCATTGTTGGCGTTGGTGGGAAAACCGGGGTAATTGCTAATATCAACGGTCAATGGACGGACTCAACCATGACCGTAGGGGAGCGATGTAGCCTACAGTATAGGATGTATACCCGACGTTGCGGTTTGAGTCTAGATATTAATTAATATTTAACCATTAATATGTAATCCGCAACATTAGATTAAAACACAAAGATCGATTTCAAGGGCACGGAGGAAAGGAGGTGGTAGTGGAGGAAAGGAGGATGCATTTTTTGAGTATCGGATTCGGGACGCACCCACATATCTTACTCCGAGCAAGTAGGAGGAGGCAAATCTGTCCCAGGACCCTAACATTATTGTGTGTGTGCGTGTGTGTCTGTCTGTGTGTTAGTGTGTGTTTGTGACTGTGTGTGTTACTGTGTGTACTTGTCAGTGAGTGCATGTGTTAGTATCTAACGTGTGTTAGTATCTGTCTGTGTATGCATTTGTGTGTGCGTGGGCCTCAGCTGAATGTATAATGATAATTACATGATGTATTATTCATTATTAATATAATGATAGAAATACTGAATAAGCCTGTATTGCACATATAAATAGTCAGTGTTAAATCAAACTCTAACAGAGTTGAGTCCATTTTTATCCCTTGCAGAGTCATATATAAACACTGTCAGTTTTGAATTACCACTGAATATTATGCTGTAGGCTAGTCTTTAATTTAGCATTCTGTGGAAAAGGTGTCCGTGATATCCACTGGTTCAGGAGGATCAGCTGGGATGAGGCTGCCTCCTTGTCTATTATTTTATATTTTATTGATATTTTTTAAAGACTCCTGGGGCCCTATCTTGCACCCGGCGCTAAGTGGCGCTAACCCAAAGGCAAGTGTCTGCTATCTTACACCCGGTGCATGGTTTATTATAACGCCTTGCGTTCACGTAGGTTAAATACCAAGTGATGGTGCGCCCATAGCAAGTGAACTGGGCATGTTGGTCTTAAGATGAGGTGTGGCCAGGATTACTTTTGGCGTATTGCTATCTTGAGGCAGCAGAAAGCGCTTGCACTAATGCCACCAAAAACCTGGTCTAAAGTCATGTTGCAGTTGTTTACATGTTATTTTAATGGCGCATATAAGTGCGTCTACATAGGCGTGTGCACAACGCGCGTACACCCTCCTGTCTGTTACACACAGGGGCGCGCACAAGCATGACTAAAAATATCAAGATTACAATGTGAAATATTTTTGTGTAGGCTATATATTTTAAAAATTCATAATAATAAAAGGGTCCATAGGTCAAAGACCACATAGCTACCTGTCCCTCAGCGAAAGGGAATGCCGAATTAAATTGCTTTCAGCCCACTTCATCAACATCCAGGCGATGTGCGATGGTACGTGTGAGGTTACATGTAAAGGCTATTCGCAATTATCCTGGATCAAGCTATGACTTAGCCTATATTTGCCAATAATTCCTGTAATCTTCTAGAGGGACAATCTTCTGTTATGGGACAATGGCTATCCATTAAAAATGGCTTTCCATTTTCTGATAACACCTATATCAAGCCTAATGCGCGAATTATCATTTATACCTAATGCGTGAATTGTCATTCAAAGGAAAACTCGCGCACTGCAATAGATGGAATTTGAGTTCTGAAAATGTGCTTCAGTCATTATAATACAGCTCTCTAGGCCTGTAAGTAAATATAATGGTTTTGACTGAAAAAAGTTCAAAACCTTGTCCAGTGAATATTGCATTTATTGTTTTTCAAATAGCCTAAGCTACAGTGGATTTGCTGTGCATAAGGTTTTTTCCATAGCCTATGATTAAACAACGGAGTTAAATGTCACCATGTTAACTGAATTTGAACCTTAGTATTCTTCGTCCTTCATATTTTTTTAATGACAGTGACAAGGTTTCCATACTCTCAGCTTATTAAAACCCAGCTTATTTCACCTGTTATTCCATAACTGAACAAAATGAGAAGAGAACTAAGCTTCTAATTAGAAACGAAAACAAATTTGCAGCACGTTACACAATGAATTCACAATGCATGCCATTCTCTGCACGTGCGCTGCATGTTCTCTGTTTCCCCTGCTGTAAATCGCTCACGGTCTTAAAGTGAATTGTTTTAAAGCATTACGCTATGAGTAAAACAGGTTGGTCACATTTTCATAAGCAGGACATTATAAAACAAGGGGAAATATGCGTGAACTTATGGGTCGCAAACCTGACAGTTTTATTGTATTTAGTGTAATCGTTAAGGAAAAATAACGGTATTTATGGTATTAATCAATATTGCTATGTAGGTAGCCTAATGAACTTCGGATGAAGCTTGAACTTCGAGAACTCCATGAAAACAGCCTCATGGAATTGATGTTTGACACTTTCATTGCATAATCAAACGAAATTCGTTGAATAAGCAGGCTAGTTTGGCGTTTTCTAAGGTGAGACTGAAGCCATTGATAGCGTATTCTCAGCTGTTGCAGGTCCTTTTAACGAAATGTAACTTCATATATTTTGTAAAATAACAGCCCTGTCGGGAATTACGGGGAACTCATAGGCTAATGGTTAGTCCGAATAATATTGATCATACTATTGATCCATTTAGCCTATTCTTTGATCGCACTAAACAGGCACGAGCATGTCTGTTTCGCCATCAAGCAATCCGCCAAGGAGAAAAAGCTGGCTTTTAAAGGGAATGGGATAGGACATTTTGATTGGTTTATTGCATGTCACGCCCAAGACACACCTATAATTAATGAAGAGACTAGGTTCAGCCCATTTGCGCGTTGCGCCGTGCCTAGCGCCCAAAATACACGCAGATAAACTAGCAAAAATTGACTTGGACATGCCCTAAATGGACTTTACGCCATGGGCTTAGACCGATCGCCAAGATAGAGCCCCTGGTTAGAATATGTCCTCCTGAGACCCGGAAATTAATTTTCTGTCTCCTGTAGGGGACATTAGTATCTGGTCTTAATCTCAAGAACTGTATTTTTCTGCTAAAACCTACACGACAAAAGGACATTCAATAAAACAATTTAAATGCTTATACTTAATTTTTTTGGGTCCCAGGAGAATGTCCTTAGTGAGTTGCCTGGTACACAGCAAATATGCCGGTGTAAATCTGACACTGCTGGTGTACATTTAACACCCTAGGGTGTTTATATGAGACCACATTCTCATATTAACACCCTAGGGTGTTAAATGTACACCACAATTTTTTCTGTGTTCCCCAGTCACCATTTGTGGTACCCATATGGGGCTGGTTTGGGGGTACCCCTATTGGACAGGTTTGAGATTTGGGGGTACCCCTATTGGACAGGTTTGAGGTTTGGGGGTACTCCTATGGGACTGGTTTCTGTACATTTCCACAGAACTTTATTTTATCTGAAAGTCTGAAATAAACCTTTGAACATCTGTGGTAAAATTGTGATCATCGTATAAGAGTTAAGTGTTTATGTTGTACTAACCGTGACACACCTTCTATACATCTATAATGTAGTGACATCACATCTTGGACATCCTTTCCATGCACTAGTATGTTAAATGGATACTAAACTTTATACTGTAGTGTAGTGTTTATCCGGTGTTGGATAAAGATGTCCTTATATGTTTAATTTTCGGGGGGAGCTTAAGTTTGGGGGACCCTGCTCTCAGGTTGACTCAGCAACCCCCTTTTTTGAGGAGTTCCTGGAAAGAAACACAGGTGCATGCTGGGAAGAGTGGGGGGGGGGGGGGGTTGAGGGGAATGCTGTGTCAGTGGGGGGCGTGGCCAGTCGGCACTCTGTTCTGTGTGGACTGCATGGTGTCTGATGTGCCTGTGTCACATGTCCTTCATCCATGTGATTTCTCTACAACACACACACGCACACGCACACGCACACGCATACTCACTCACTTTCTCATTTGCGCATGTGTGATTGTGAATGTGTGTTTCTATATAGGATTGTGTGTGTGAGTGCGTGTGTTTGCGTGTGTGTTTGCTTGTGTATGTGTGTGTGTGTTTGCATGTGTGAGTGTGTGTGTGCATGTGTTTGTGTGTGTGTGTGTTTGCGCGTGTGTGTTTGTGTGTGTGTTTGCGAGTTTGTGTGTGTGTGTGGCTGAAAAACCATGAAATCCATCCCAGTCTAGTGATGCCCAAGCCAACCAAATCATTTGTGTAAAAGAATAACTTTATATTTTATGTCTATGGTAAATGATGGGTATGGTAAAATAACAATGCCAATTTTCACGGTTAATAAATACGAGAAACAAAGAGGCTTATTCCACTCTAACTGATCCCTCAAAAACAATACAACTGTAAGCCACTCCTTTTTTATTATACAATTTGGTGGTTGGATCAGAGATCGAAATTCAATTAAAAAAGAAAGCCAAATTCAGAAAAGCATTGCTCTTCCCACGTTAACCGAATTTCGTTTAGGGACTAACCTCAATATTTGCAGTAGTTTGAAGCCACCATGATGCTCGTATCTTATCTCATTATGCAGTTCTACTGTATAGCTCTGGCCTCCCCAACAGAGGGCGGTAGTGTTCGCGTTATAACAGCGGCGTTATATATAATTACGTTATTTTACGCAGAGTAGCCTCCGCGGAAAAGATTATTAGAAACAGTGGTCTACATGTGCAGATCCGATGACTGGAAAAATTTGTAATTTTAAAATGTTATCAAAAATAATACTTAATATGTAACGTCTGATATTTCTAATTTTGAATACTGTATATGATAGATGCTGTTGAACTGACAAATGGCAAACTGAGCACAAATATTTAATTTCTGCCCTCACTCTTAAAAGTTATTCCGAGATCACAGCTATAGTCATTAATAAATCATTATTAAGTTGTGTCCAAATCAAACCAGTGTTTGTTTTTTCCTCACTTCTCTCGATTTAAAAAATAAAATCTCACTTGTGATTATTCATCTAGGTCAAGGATGGGCAACTCCAGGCCTCGTAGTTTTTGATGCCACCAGTTACAAATTATTTAATTGGCCCAATCATTTACATTATCGTTTATTTTATCTACATTCCGCGATATGAACAGCAGCTGATGAATGTTCTTGTGCCGGTATGCATGTACGTGTATTGTGGCGTTTTATCGTGGTGTAATTTACGAGTGAATCGATGTTGGTGTATATGACTAATTAGCTGATTGAGCCAGGGTAACTGGTGGCAGTAAAAACCTGCATACACACCGGCCCGCGAGGCCTGGAATTGCCTATCCCTGATCTAGGTTATAAAAAAATGACCATGCTGCAAATGTTTTTACCTCGGTGGACCCTTATTAATGCACAAGAGTATTTTTGCCACAAAACAATTCCAAACTCCAAAGCTTAATTCTAGCTGTTCTTTGATGGTGTTTTACATTCAGTGGTAGTATTATTTGACATTTACTATGTATTACATCTGTTTATTAGTTGTTTATCGAATCAGTATAGATCCATGTTTGGTGTGGCATTATCTGTCATTCATCAGGAACAGGCTTTACTCAACGGAAAAATGCCGGCGAATGCTGTTAGTGTTGCACTATTCTACTGTCCATTAGGTCTTTGAATGATGTTCAAGTGCATATTTTCAATGCAGAAAAGATGCATTACTCGTGTATTATTTCGGGTGTCCTATTGTTTCTGTTCTAGCTGCACCAAAAAGTACTCATCGATGGAGCTTCATTCAGGACCTCCAAACCCCCGGACACAGCCACGTGTATTCTGGTGCCGAATACATGAGTTTGTTGACAAGGGTCAAGGCTGCATTCCCTCCCGCGAATATCAATGCTCAATGCAGGGCGACATTATATCCCAGTTCACGTATCTTCTCGTGATAGGTCTTGCATGCGCCTTTAAGAAGTTGGAAGGCAGGACTCCACCGACGCGCGCGGCGGTCGGTCGGTCGGTCGGTCAGGTGTCTCATGCTGCCTTTCATCAGCGCGATGTGACGTCACGTCAGTAGCTGTCCTTTCAGCAGCAGTGCTGAAACAAGATGGCTGTGCGCTCGGAGAGCGGAAAGCAGAGGCGAGCCTGGAAAGTAGCCCGTTAAGAGACGGCGAAGCAGGCAGAGGGACACAGGGGAGCAATAGAGAAGACTCCTCTGCGGTGTTTGCTCAGACCATAGACAGGGTTTCATTCCCCGGGCCAACAGACTTTTGTTTGGAGCTAATTATAGAAGTGGGGGGGAGACAGAATTGTACACACCCACAGCAAATCACTGCGTTCATCTCCCCCGTTTGTGTACTCGGGGAGCCGGGAGAAGACAGCTGGCTGCGCGCGCTCATAGCCACGAGAGATGTCACTGCTGTGCGTCGGAGGTAAGTAGGGACAAACGGAGAGGTGAGGATGGAGGTTGGAGAATTGCCTGCCTGTTACATTGAACCTGTCCCGTATCCCTCTTAGTACTAAGAATACCTTATTTTTTGCCAAGTGTCTTTAGGTGAATTTACGATACTCCAAATATGTTCATCCAATTGCTCGATACAAAAATGGATATCCATTTGATACCCGTAATATGCACTGTATGACAATATAGCGCAGTTTTAGCGACGTCTGGAATAATTGGCCACGTAGTACCTCCTGAACTACTCGGACTATTAACGAGGTTAATTATTTTGTATAATTAATTAAATGTAATGTACAGGTGTGCATGCGTGCTTGTCCATACACATGTAAGTCTTTCTTAAGTGCTAAAGAACTTGCAAATTGTTAAGAAAATATCACCTACTTTTGCTACTATTGTTGTGGAGACGCTGTCACGAACCTGCCGATGAGATACTTTGATAATTCGTTAATTCAAACGCGCTTCGTGGTCGTGATGTGGTCTATAGACTCAGGTTTGTGCGCAAGTCGGAGAAATCCCGAGCAGCTCCAGCTGCAGTCGCGCGGGGTAAGCCAGGCTCTCAGAGGCGCGAGGGGAATCCTGTGGGTGTTGCACGAGAGATGTCGTGGTCTGAATATATAGCATAATTCTGGGTCGAACTGTGTGCATCTTTATACCTTGCGTTTCCCTCATACCTTGTTTTTAACATTTTAATAAATCTGTTAATATTAACACACGTTAACCGGTAACATGTGATACTGAAAGGGTAGTATGGTTCTGACCGAAACAGTTTTTGCATATTTACACCGAATACGCTACGCGAGTGTAACGTTCGTTTCTCTCATCCTGGTATGAGGATTGAGTTAGGTCTCACTATCACGTGTTCGTTGTTCTGATAAGGGTTGATTTTGCGCCCCAAACAGATTTGTTGTATTGCTTCGTATGCACCCTTCCAGTGTGGTAACTGGGGTTTCTGGCTGCAGAGAGACAGGGCTGGAGGGAAAACCACGCACGTACACACACTCTCTCACACACACGCGCGCGCGCACACACACACACACACACACACACACAGACCAATTTCGCGGCACATTGCGCGGGTTAGAAAGGGAGTGAGGGAGGGAGAGATGTTGGAGTCTTAATTATAGAAGCGGAAACGTGAGAGCGTTTTTAAAAGCTTTCGCACCGACGTTGCAGCCAAGCATTTTTAAAGTGCACGAGGCTGAAACAAGAGGGAGAGAGCAGACAGGTGAGGAATACTAATTTATTTGGACAAGAGGGGGAAGCCCGTCTGGCTGGTCTACACGAGGAACCCCTTTTCCATTAGTTTGCATTATTAGTTGTATGCAATGTGTGTGTGTGCGCGAGTGTGCGTGTGTGTGTGCGTGCGTGTGGATGTAGAGAGAAAATGTCCATCCATACACATGAACATACTCGATTATAGAACATTCCACATCGCCATATATGTTGCCCTTGAGAAACTTTTTGTTGTTGATGGTGTTAGTCACATCTCTGGTTCTGACATCATAGTAGAGTTTAATCTGTTTAATCTTCCTTCCTGGAAATACCCCCAGCCCCCCCTATAGGCAATCCAGCGCTCACAAGTTGACAACCAATCAAAGGGCCAGATTGTGGTCCTCAACTGCTCACTGGGAGTATTCTGTTCCCGTCAGTCACCTGTGATGTGTACGTTTGAAAGTCCTGTGTAGGTGCTTGCGTAGCTTTAGTTTGTGTTGGTTTAGAGACGTGTTTGCATTGCATTCAATTGGCAATCTGCTGACTTTGAGCAAAACGAGGCACATAAGCACATTCAAATAGGTTGATACCAGGTAGAAATGGGTTATCAAAGCAGTGGTGCTACAGGAACATATTATGAACACTTTGTACTCAGTGGTGGTCAGAAAAGGTGTGTGAAACATCTAATGCTTACATGAATACTGAGGTGACTACTTAGAACAGTGGTGTCCAACCCTGCTCCTGGAGATCTACCATAGGTTTTCAGTCCTAATTTGGAACACCTGATTCTACTAATTATCAGCTCAACAAGATCTCTAGCTATTGAGTGAGATGCGCTTTGTTAGGGTTGGAGTGAAACCCTACAGGATGGTAGATCTCTAGCTGTTGAATGAGATGTGCTTTGTTAGGGTTGGAGTGAAACCTACAGGATGGTAGATCTCTAGCTGTTGAATGAGGTGTGCTTTGTTAGGGTTGGAGTGAAACCTACAGGATGGTAGATCTCTAGCTGTTGAGTGAGATGCGCTTTGTTAGGGTTGGAGTGAAACCTACAGGATGGTAGATCTCTAGCTGTTGAATGAGATGTGCTTTGTTAGGGTTTGAGTGAAACCTACAGGATGGTAGATCTCTAGCTGTTGAATGAGGTGTGCTTTGTTAGGGTTGGAGTGAAACCCTACAGGATGGTAGATCTCTAGCTGTTGAATGAGATGTGCTTTGTTAGGGTTGGAGTGAAAACTTACAGGATGGTAGATCTCTAGCTGTTGAATGAGGTGTGCTTTGTTAGGGTTGGAGTGAAACCTTACAGGAGGGTAGATCTCTAGCTGTTGAATGAGGTGTGCTTTGTTAGGGTTGGAGTGAAACCCTACAGGATGGTAGATCTCTAGCTGTTGAATGAGGTGTGCTTTGTTAGGGTTGGAGTGAAACCCTACAGGATGGTAGATCTCTAGCTGTTGAATGAGGTGTGCTTTGTTAGGGTTGGAGTGAAACCCTACAGGATGGTAGATCTCTAGCTGTTGAATAAGGTGTGCTTTGTTAGGGTTGGAGTGAAACCCTACAGGATGGTAGATCTCTAGCTGTTGAATGAGGTGTGCTTTGTTAGGGTTGGAGTGAAACCCTACAGGATGGTAGATCTCTAGCTGTTGAATGAGGTGTGCTTTGTTAGGGTTGGAGTGAAACCCTACAGGATGGTAGATCTCTAGCTGTTGAATGAGGTGTGCTTTGTTAGGGTTGGAGTGAAACCTTACAGGATGGTAGATCTCTAGCTGTTGAATGAGATGTGCTTTGTTAGGGTTTGAGTGAAAATCTACAGGAAGGTAGATCTCCAGGAACAGGGTTGGGGACCACTGACTTCAGTCATGCCTTAGGACATCTGAACAATAACTGGCCCAAAATCAGCCCAAAATTCACAGCCTGTTTGGGAAGATTGTCTGTTTGGACACTTGGAAGCTTCGGTCCCCAGCTGGCTGAGTTGTGAAGATCATACATTTTGTGGAGTTGATGGCTCCTCTAAAGTCTTGATATTTAATGAACGGTCCTGTTTCATCCTTTTGAGTAAACACCGTAAAACACTTCTGGGGCAACCCCCTGGATTCATAAATGTCAACGGTAATATTTACAAGAAGCTCTATTTTAGAAAGGGTGAACGAGCACGTGCTTTTAATGCCAAAAAAATATGACAGCAAAAAATGTAGAACATGAAGAGTGCAAATTAGCTGGAATAAAAGTTTCTGTCTCTGTTTAATGGTTCTGGAATAAGACTAAAATTGACCTCTGCGTTTTCCTTTTTCCAGTGGAATTTTAACCCTTTGGAGAGTATGTATTTTGGAAAGCTTATTCAGAATTCTGAGTCGGTGTTCTAGAACTCCATTGCTTTCGATTACCAGTAGTGATTGTTACATCACAATTAGATCACATATTAGTGATCTGACACCTGTCACAGTCAGGTTGGCCAGAAGAGCTGGTATTGGGTGATTTAGGCAGGTGGGCCGTCCTAATGACTGAAACCTTCCCGCCATGGGTGACATTATGGCCCGGTTGTGTAGCGCTCCCCACAGGCCACAGTTGGCACTGCAACGGCATGGTCCAATCTGCTATGGCACAGTGTGGCCTGTTAGTCAGGTGACCATGGACCTCAGGTGCTGGTAATCAGTATGTTTTATAATTTTGTGATCAGAAGCGTAGCCAGAAATATTCATATAGCCGGGCTCGCATAGAACTGGATGAGCCAGAAGCCACTTTGGCAGGTAACCAATCAGGGCCCCGTTTCACAAAAGCATATTAGAGTGTTTTGTGTTTGTGATTTCTTAATTTTATTAAACCGATAATAAAAATAGAGGGAGAAAGACAAAAACAAATAAACAATGAAAGTAGTATAAAAACAAAATGGTGATACGGTGATCTTTACTATAAGATCTTTTTGGGAAACAGGGCCCAGGTTGTGTTATATTGTAAAAGGTAATGTGGCTGGTAAAATGTTGAAAATGGCTGGTGATTTTTAGAATTCACAGTTAATTTCATTCCCTGAACTGAAAGCAAGCGAATATTTTCTGCTGAGAGAAACAAAAATAAGATTCAAAGTCTCACTACAAGACTAAAATGCTTTGTTAAGACAGACTTTTTTTGTTGTTGCAGTGTACAGGGATGAGAAGGTGATTTGGGGTGCAAAGGCAAAGCGGTCAGGGGCTTTGAGAAGGTAATTTGGGGTCCAGAGGGAAAGCGGTCAGGGGCTTTGAGAAGGTAATTTGGGGTGCAAAGGCAAAGCGGTCAGGGGCTTTGAGAAGGTAATTTGGGGTGCAGAGGCAAAGCGGTCAGGGGCTTTGAGAAGGTAATTTGGGGTGCAGAGGCAAAGCGGTCAGGGGCTTTGAGAAGGTAATTTGGGGTGCAAAGGCAAAGCGGTCAGGGGCTTTGAGAAGGTAATTTGGGGTGCAGAGGCAAAGCGGTCAGGGGCTTTGAGAAGGTAATTTGGGGTGCAGAGGCAAAGCGGTCAGGGGCTTTGAGAAGGTAATTTGGGGTGCAGAGGCAAAGCGGTCAGGGGCTTTGAGAAGGTAATTTGGGGTGCAGAGGCAAAGCGGTCAGGGGCTTTGAGAAGGTAATTTGGGGTGCAGAGGCAAAGCGGTCAGGGGCTTTGAGAAGGTAATTTGGGGTGCAGAGGCAAAGCGGTCAGGGGCTTTGAGAAGGTAATTTGGGGTGCAAAGGCAAAGCGGTCAGGGGCTTTGAGAAGGTAATTTGGGGTGCAGAGGCAAAGCGGTCAGGGGCTTTGAGAAGGTAATTTGGGGTGCAGAGGCAAAGCGGTCAGGGGCTTTGAGAAGGTAATTTGGGGTGCAGAGGCAAAGCGGTCAGGGCTTTGAGAAGGTAATTTGGGGTGCAGAGGCAAAGCGGTCAGGGGCTTTGAGAAGGTAATTTGGGGTGCAAAGGCAAAGCGGTCAGGGGCTTTGAGAAGGTAATTTGGGGTGCAGAGGCAAAGCGGTCAGGGGCTTTGAGAAGGTAATTTGGGGTGCAGAGGCAAAGCGGTCAGGGGCTTTGAGAAGGTAATTTGGGGTGCAGAGGCAAAGCGGTCAGGGGCTTTGAGAAGGTAATTTAGGGTGCAGAGGCAAAGCGGTCAGGGGCTTTGAGAAGGTAATTTGGGGTGCAGAGGCAAAGCGGTCAGGGGCTTTGAGAAGGTAATTTGGGGTGCAGAGGCAAAGCGGTCAGGGGCTTTGAGAAGGTAATTTGGGGTGCAGAGGCAAAGCGGTCAGGGGCTTTGAGAAGGTAATTTGGGGTGCAGAGGCAAAGCGGTCAGGGGCTTTGAGAAGGTAATTTGGGGTGCAAAGGCAAAGCGGTCAGGGGCTTTGAGAAGGTAATTTGGGGTGCAGAGGCAAAGCGGTCAGGGGCTTTGAGAAGGTAATTTGGGGTGCAGAGGCAAAGCGGTCAGGGCTTTGAGAAGGTAATTTGGGGTGCAGAGGCAAAGCGGTCAGGGGCTTTGAGAAGGTAATTTGGGGTGCAGAGGCAAAGCGGTCAGGGGCTTTGAGAAGGTAATTTGGGGTGCAGAGGCAAAGCGGTCAGGGGCTTTGAGAAGGTAATTTGGGGTGCAAAGGCAAAGCGGTCAGGGGCTTTGAGAAGGTAATTTGGGGTGCAGAGGCAAAGCGGTCAGGGGCTTTGAGAAGGTAATTTGGGGTGCAGAGGCAAAGCGGTCAGGGGCTTTGAGAAGGTAATTTGGGGTGCAAAGGCAAAGCGGTCAGGGGCTTTGAGAAGGTAATTTGGGGTGCAGAGGCAAAGCGGTCAGGGGCTTTGAGAAGGTAATTTGGGGTGCAGAGGCAAAGCGGTCAGGGGCTTTGAGAAGGTAATTTGGGGTGCAGAGGCAAAGCGGTCAGGGGCTTTGAGAAGGTAATTTGGGGTGCAAAGGCAAAGCGGTCAGGGGCTTTGAGAAGGTAATTTGGGGTGCAGAGGCAAAGCGGTCAGGGGCTTTGAGAAGGTAATTTGGGGTGCAAAGGCAAAGCGGTCAGGGGCTTTGAGAAGGTAATTTGGGGTGCAAAGGCAAAGCGGTCAGGGGCTTTGAGAAGGTAATTTGGGGTGCAGAGGCAAAGCGGTCAGGGGCTTTGAGAAGGTAATTTGGGGTGCAAAGGGAAAGCGGTCAGGGGCTTTGAGAAGGTAATTTGGGGTGCAAAGGCAAAGCGGTCAGGGGCTTTGAGAAGGTAATTTGGGGTGCAGAGGGAAAGCGGTCAGGGGCTTTGAGAAGGTAATTTGGGGTGCAAAGGCAAAGCGGTCAGGGCTTTGAGAAGGTAATTTGGGGTGCAAAGGGAAAGCGGTCAGGGGCTTTGAGAAGGTAATTTGGGGTGCAGAGGCAAAGCGGTCAGGGGCTTTGAGAAGGTAATTTGGGGTGCAGAGGCAAAGCGGTCAGGGGCTTTGAGAAGGTAATTTGGGGTGCAAAGGAAAAGCGGTCAGGGGCTTTGAGAAGGTAATTTGGGGTGCAGAGGCAAAGCGGTCAGGGGCTTTGAGAAGGTAATTTGGGGTGCAGAGGCAAAGCGGTCAGGGGCTTTGAGAAGGTAATTTGGGGTGCAGAGGCAAAGCGGTCAGGGGCTTTGAGAAGGTAATTTGGGGTGCAGAGGCAAAGCGGTCAGGGGCTTTGAGAAGGTAATTTGGGGTGCAGAGGCAAAGCGGTCAGGGGCTTTGAGAAGGTAATTTGGGGTGCAGAGGCAAAGCGGTCAGGGGCTTTGAGAAGGTAATTTGGGGTGCAGAGGCAAAGCGGTCAGGGGCTTTGAGAAGGTAATTTGGGGTGCAGAGGCAAAGCGGTCAGGGGCTTTGAGAAGGTAATTTGGGGTGCAAAGGAAAAGCGGTCAGGGGCTTTGAGAAGGTAATTTGGGGTGCAGAGGCAAAGCGGTCAGGGGCTTTGAGAAGGTAATTTGGGGTGCAGAGGCAAAGCGGTCAGGGGCTTTGAGAAGGTAATTTGGGGTGCAAAGGCAAAGCGGTCAGGGGCTTTGAGAAGGTAATTTGGGGTGCAGAGGGAAAGCGGTCAGGGGCTTTGAGAAGGTAATTTGGGGTGCAAAGGCAAAGCGGTCAGGGGCTTTGAGAAGGTAATTTGGGGTGCAGAGGGAAAGCGGTCAGGGGCTTTGAGAAGGTAATTTGGGGTGCAAAGGCAAAGCGGTCAGGGGCTTTGAGAAGGTAATTTGGGGTGCAGAGGGAAAGCGGTCAGGGGCTTTGAGAAGGTAATTTGGGGTGCAAAGGCAAAGCGGTCAGGGGCTTTGAGAAGGTAATTTGGGGTGCAAAGGCAAAGCGGTCAGGGGCTTTGAGAAGGTAATTTGGGGTGCAAAGGCAAAGCGGTCAGGGGCTTTGAGAAGGTAATTTGGGGTGCAAAGGCAAAGCGGTCAGGGGCTTTGAGAAGGTAATTTGGGGTGCAGAGGGAAAGCGGTCAGGGGCTTTGAGAAGGTAATTTGGGGTGCAAAGGCAAAGCGGTCAGGGGCTTTGAGAAGGTAATTTGGGGTGCAGAGGGAAAGCGGTCAGGGGCTTTGAGAAGGTAATTTGGGGTGCAAAGGCAAAGCGGTCAGGGGCTTTGAGAAGGTAATTTGGGGTGCAGAGGGAAAGCGGTCAGGGGCTTTGAGAAGGTAATTTGGGGTGCAGAGGCAAAGTGGTCAGGGGCTTTGAGACGGTAGGGGGAGGGGAAGGGGGTGCTGTGGGCGCTGTGGGGGGGAGGGGAAGGGGGGGTGCTGTGGGGGGGAGGGGGGGGGGGGGGAGGGGGGGGGGAGGGGGAGGGGAAGGGTGTTGCTGTGGGCGGCGCTGTGGGGGGGAGGGGAGGGGGAGGGGGGTGCTGTGGGCGCTGTGGGGGGGGGGGTGGGGGGGGGTGCTGTGGGGGGGGAGGGGGGGTGCTGTGGTGGGGGAGGGGGGGCGCTGCCTCCGGCTGATTTATTTACCTGGTGATTCATGGTATTAAGCATTCGTTTCCTGCATCCAGCAATCCAATTTCTTTCTCATTGATTTCTCACAGGTGCCAGTATATCACTACCACACCCCTCCCCCCCCCCCCCCCCCCCCCACCCCTTTGATACATGAAATACCACAGGCTTTAATTATTTATCATTTAATAAAAATACAAATGTACATGTCTCCGCCTACTACACAATTTAGAAAAATACTTTGTGGGGTGAGCAAGGGAAAGGGTGGGGGCGGAGGGAGGGAGGGCGGAGGAGCTGTGTCCAACTTCATTTGCATAAATGAACGTACATTGTACAAATTATTTTGTATATCTCGGATCAAACTGTCAAACTAGACAATGCAGATAAAATATGAATCAAGATTCAGCAACTGCATGGCTTATTTCTCACCTCGAATATTTTCAGAAATATAGTGGGTTAATTATGTGGAATAAGAGAGTTTATGAACAGGATGCCACGTTGCTCCGGTTTTAACACGTGGAGCCGAAACAAAAAAAAACTTAGTGGGTCTAACCAATCAGGTGCCAGCTGTTTCCGTTGTGGGCGACAAAATTATCCATATGACGTAGAGGTACCTCCAAGAGGTACTCTGACATCACGATTGGGGCGGGGGCAGTGTGGGAAGCAGAAATTGAGTTGAGCAGAAATATACCTTTGAGTTGAATCCCCCGGCTGGATTAAAAGGATATAGTATACCTCTGAGTTTATCTGATCTTCTTGTGTCACCTTGCACTGAATCTACCCGTCCGGTTCCATCAAAACGAGGTTACCGTGGAGACAGGAAGGAGGCTAATGCACACATGAAGGGTCCTGCTGTTATCCGGTTCATCTGAAGTGTGCTCGCGGGATTCCACCTTTAGGACTGTGAAGTTGGAGAACGTTGGTATTAAAGTACAAATTTGGGCTAAAAAGTTTTGTTGAAGTGCTTCTGGAACATCCTACTGTTCTGAGCTCAGCTGTCTTTGACTCCACAGCAGGGTAGGTCTGGAGGACTGCAGCAGGGAGGGCCGAAACGCTACTGGGATGTACTCAGGTGCTGAGGAATTGACAGCTAAAGCGACCCAGAGAATAAATGACTGGAAATCCATACACTTCAGTTCCACGTCAGTAGAACAATAGCAGAACTCAGTGGAAATATTTATCCATTTATTGGTTTGTTCACTCTGGGTGGGGCTCAGCGGCAGTTTAGAGCAGCGGATGAGAGCAGCAGACAAGTGAGGTGAGGGCAGCAGGTTAGAGCAGCAGGTGAGTGAGGCAAGAGCAGCAGGTTAAAGCAACAGGTGAGTGAAACGGGAGAGCAGCAGGTTAGAGCAGCAGGTGAGATTAGCCGGTAAGAGCAGCAGGTGAGTGAGGTGAGAGCAGCAGGTGAGTGAGGTTAGAGCAGCAGGTGAGTGAGGTTAGAGCAGCAGGTGAGTGAGGTTAGAGCAGCAGGTTAGTGAGGTGAGAGCAGCAGGTTAGTGAGGTGAGAGCAGCAGGTGAGTGAGGTTAGAGCAGCAGGTTAGTGAGGTGAGAGCAGCAGGTTAGTGAGGTTAGAGCAGCAGGTGAGTGAGGTTAGAGCAGCTGGTGAGTGAGGTGAGAGCAGCAGGTTAGTGAGGTTAGAGCAGCAGGTGAGTGAGGTTAGAGCAGCAGGTTAGTGAGGTTAGAGCAGCAGGTTAGTGAGGTGAGAGCAGCAGGTGAGTGAGGTGAGAGCAGCAGGTGAGTGAGGTTAGAGCAGCAGGTGAGTGAGGTTAGAGCAGCAGGTTAGTGAGGTGAGAGCAGCAGGTGAGTGAGGTTAGAGCAGCAGGTTAGTGAGGTGAGAGCAGCAGGTGAATGAGGTGAGCAGCAGGTGAGTGAGGTGAGAGCAGCAGGTGAGTGAGGTGAGAGCAGCAGGTGAGTGAGGTTAGAGCAGCAGGTGAGTGAGGTTAGAGCAGCAGGTTAGTGAGGTGAGAGCAGCAGGTGAGTGAGGTTAGAGCAGCAGGTTAGTGAGGTTAGAGCAGCAGGTTAGTGAGGTTAGAGCAGCAGGTGAGTGAGGTTAGAGCAGCAGGTGAGTGAGGTTAGAGCAGCAGGTTAGTGAGGTGAGAGCAGCAGGTGAATGAGGTGAGAGCAGCAGGTGAGTGAGGTGAGAGCAGCAGGTGAGTGAGGTTAGAGCAGCAGGTTAGTGAGGTGAGAGCAGCAGGTGAGTGAGGTTAGAGCAGCAGGTTAGTGAGGTTAGAGCAGCAGGTTAGTGAGGTTAGAGCAGCAGGTTAGTGAGGTTAGAGCAGCAGGTGAGTGAGGTTAGAGCAGCAGGTGAGTGAGGTTAGAGCAGCAGGTTAGTGAGGTTAGAGCAGCAGGTTAGTGAGGTGAGAGCAGCAGGTGAGTGAGGTTAGAGCAGCAGGTTAGTGAGGTTAGAGCAGCAGGTTAGTGAGGTTAGAGCAGCAGGTTAGTGAGGTGAGAACAGCAGGTGAGTGAGGTTAGAGTAGCAGGTTAGTGAGGTAAGAGCAGCAGGTTAGTGAGGTTAGAGCAGCAGGTACGAGCAGCAGGTGAGTGAGGTTAGAGCAGCAGGTGAGAGCAGTAGGTGAGTGAGGTGAGAGCAGCAGGTGAGTGAGGAGTTTTTACTCCTGTGTTCAGGAGACATCAGGCTGCTAGAAGAGGCTGAAACTGAAAGGCATAAATGTGTGTGTAAAAAGTGCAGCGTAATGGTTATAGCGCCGGTCTTGCACTTGTGAGGTTGCAGGTTCGATTCCCAGGTGGGGCACTGCTGTTGCACATTTCAACTAAGGTACTTAATCTGAATCACTTCAGTAAAATATCCAGCTGTATAAATGGACTGTACAGCGTGTAAAACAATGCAAACTGTTAGAAGAGCATCTGCTAATGTGCAATGTGTAAGTGTGGCACCTGTAGTTGCATTGAGGAGAGGCTGTGTTAGATTGAGAGAGACGCGGTAGCTAAAGAGAGCACAAGCTGTGTACGTTGTGCTCTTGAGAGCCGTGTACGTTGTGCTCTTGAGAGCCGTGTACGTTGTGCTCTTGAGAGCTGTGTACGCTGTGCTCTTGAGAGCTGTGTACGTTGTGCTCTTGAGAGCCGTGTACGTTGTGCTCTTGAGAGCTGTGTACGCTGTGTACGTTGTGCTCTTGAGAGCCGTGTACGTTGTGCTCTTGAGAGCTGTGTACGTTGTGCTCTTGAGAGCTGTGTACGTTGTGCTCTTGAGAGCCGTGTACGTTGTGCTCTTGAGAGCTGTGTACGCTGTGTACGTTGTGCTCTTGAGAGCCGTGTACGTTGTGCTCTTGAGAGCTGTGTACGTTGTGCTCTTGAGAGCCGTGTACGTTGTGCTCTTGAGAGCTGTGTACGCTGTGTACGTTGTGCTCTTGAGAGCTGTGTACGTTGTGCTCTTGAGAGCTGTGTACGCTGTGCTCTTGAGAGCTGTGTACGCTGTGCTCTTGAGAGGTGTGTATTTGCAGCGATGGACACGTTTGTTTAAAAAAGGAGGAGGAGGGGGGTGAGGGTGGTGAGAGGGGGGTGAGGGGGGTTCAAAGGTGCAGCTGTAAAAAGCCACCTTGTCTCCAGCCGTGCTTGGCCTGACCTGTGGGCATAATGTTTGAACCTTTTTTCTCTTTTTGCAGACTAGATTAATTTTAATGGTGTGGATCTCAGATCTCTGGGGGGGGTGAGCAGCAGAGGGGGGGTGTGAGCGACCTGAATGTGAATGCCCCCCCACCATGCACGCGGTGGCGTGACTCATTCGACGGTGTGTGTGTGTATAAATTATGCATGGTTGGGGGCCCCATGTCAGAGGCGTTGGGGCCGCTCTGCAGTGGGGGAGAGCTCCACAGAGGAAAATCAACAACCTTTTCTCTGCAAAACCCTCTACTGCTAAAAGCCTGCTCTCTCCCCAGCCTCACAATAAGCCTCTCTCTAACCAGGCCAAGCCTGCTCTCTCCACAGCCTCACAATAAGCCTCTCTCTAACCAGGCCAAGCCTGCTCTCTCTAACCAGACCAAGCCTGCTCTCTCCCCAGCCTCACAATAAGCCTCTCTCTAACCAGGCCAAGCCTGCTCTCTCTAACCAGACCAAGCCTGCTCTCTCCCCAGCCTCACAATAAGCCTCTCTCTAACCAGGCCAAGCCTGCTCTCTCCACAGCCTCACAATAAGCCTCTCATCTTTTCTTTCTCACTCTCTCTCCCTGTTTTACTCTTTCTATCTCTGCTTTTCTTTCTATATCTATCAGTGGATGCACCTTTCCTCCTTACCTTTCAGTTAAAAAACAAACAAAATAAAATAAAATCAATGCGTACAATTGGCGTGAGAGTTATGCAACATGTTAGCTTTGAGCTGCAGACTCCATTATTTTCAGCTTCCCACAGGGTTCTACCCCCACAGGGTTCTACTGTTGCATGTAGTCCAGCATCTAGCATACGCTGGGCCAGGTAGTGTTTTTAAAAGAGGACAAAGTGCCACATTCAGAGCATGGGCCTAGCTGCTGCTACATACGGGCAGGCGTACCTGTCACATCACAGTCCTGCGTGCTTGTGTCCCATCTTCCCTCCCTCTCTCCACATGGCATGCGTATTTCAGGCTATAATAAACTGCGCCTGTTGCTGTCGTTTTTCTCCTGGCCATTTTTGAAAAACGGCAGTTGGAGAAAATATTGTGTTTTCTGTCAAAGTGTCTTTTGTTTTTTCTTTTCGAAGCGGTGGCTGCATGCATCTTTTCCTCCGTCAGTCACACTCACACTCACACTCTCTCTCCCTCTCCCTCTCCCTCTCTCTCTCCCTCTTCCTCTCCCTCTCCCTCTCTCGTTTGCAGTGAAGAAAGCCAAGCTCGATGGACCACAAGGTGAGTCATGTGCTGGCATGCAGTCTCTGCGCGGTGCTCCTGGTGGGTTTCCTTGTTGGTTAATGCAGTGTGTTTTTCACTGGTACGGCGCTCATTGATCTACACACAGATGTTTGTTAGCATGCCACATTTAGCTAAAAGGCTGGCGCTCGTGTGTATACCCTGCTCAGCATTTGCTTAGTTACCCAGGGGAGTCCACAGATGTTGTCATTCTGCTAATGCACTAGGTTCTAGTGTGTTTTAGTGGAGGGGATAGTGTGTGGATGCAACCCCACAGCCGTGATTTTATATATCAGCATAATCTGCATTGTTTGCATTCATTTATGTGCTTAAAGTTTACTTTTAAGTGTACTTTTAAGACCTTTTTCGCCATGTAATGGAAATGAATGGAGAGAGAAAAAACGTCATTCTTCTTTAGTCAATTTCTGACCACTGGAGCAACTCATGAAGATGAGCTTGAATATTATGACTAATATCTGTGCCAGGTAGCTATACAACATTATGTTCAAACAAAGTTCAGCATGCCTTTAATCATTATTGAATCCTGTCTCTCTTTCTCCAACGTGGCAGAGAAATTCAACACCTACGTAACCCTGAAGGTACAGAATGTCAAGAGTACCACCATCGCCGTACGTGGCAGCCAGCCCTGCTGGGAACAGGACTTTATGTTGTGAGTCTTCCTCTTCCTCCTCCTCCACCTCCTTCCCCTCCTCATCCACCCCCTTCTCCACTTCCTTTGTCCTCATGGACATTCATGGAACAGCAAACCTGCTCTGTTTCAGCCAGATATAACACAGCTCTTTGGTAGATATTGTATAATCTAATCTACATTGTAACTGCATTGTGCCAGAGTAGATTGTGTACATTGTTTCCACAGTGTAACCGCATTGTACCAGAGTAGATTGTGTACATTGTTTCCACAGTGTAACTGCATTGTACCAGAGTAGATTGTGTACATTGTTTCCACAGTGTAACTGCATTGTACCAGAGTAGATTGTGTACATTGTTTCCACAGTGTAAGAGCATTGTACCAGAGTAGATTGTGTACATTGTTTCCACAGTGTAACCGCATTGTACCAGAGTAGATTGTGTACATTGTTTCCACAGTGTAACTGCATTGTACCAGAGTAGATTGTGTACATTGTTTCCACAGTGTAACTGCATTGTACCAGAGTAGATTGTGTACATTGTTTCCACAGTGTAAGAGCATTGTACCAGAGTAGATTGTGTACATTGTTTCCACAGTGTAACTGCATTGTACCAGAGTAGATTGTGTACATTGTTTCCACAGTGTAACCGCATTGTACCAGAGTAGATTGTGTACATTGTTTCCACAGTGTAACTGCATTGTACCAGAGTAGATTGTGTACATTGTTTCCACAGTGTAACTGCATTGTACCAGAGTAGATTGTGTACATTGTTTCCACAGTGTAAGAGCATTGTACCAGAGTAGATTGTGTACATTGTTTCCACAGTGTAAGAGCATTGTACCAGAGTAGATTGTGTACATTGTTTCCACAGTGTAAGAGCATTGTACCAGAGTAGATTGTGTACATTGTTTCCACAGTGTAAGAGCATTGTACCAGAGTAGATTGTGTACATTGTTTCCACAGTGTAAGAGCACTGCTCCTGATCTGTGGAATGTGCTCTCCACTCTAACAGCACTGCAGCAGGCTGGATGTTGTGTAATCTGAGGTGCTCTGAAATGGCTGCGCATCACAATGTGTGTTATGCAATCCGGACCACAGGTCCACAGACGGCTGAATTTCTAACTGCAGGCGTCTGAAGGTGATTTAAGGCTGGTGCAGCGTGACGAAAACCCCCCACCCTTCAAAGTGATAAATAAAGCAGGTTATTTATAAGAGCCGGCCGTCTGAGAAGATCCAGCTGGTCCTCCTTAATTTCCTCTGAGACGAGGAGACTCTGTTTTACTGACCAGATACCATCATCTCTCTGTTCTTATCTTCCAAACATCTCTCCATCGCCTTCCTCTTCTCCCTTTAACTCTGCAATCATTTCTCACTGGGATGAATGAAAATGCCAGAGCAGTGCTGGGGATGTTTTCTGTTCTGTTTGCTATTGGGTCAGCAGTGCTCATGTAGCTGTGTAAAGTGCTGGGTCAGCAGTGCTCATGTAGCTGTGTAAAGTGCTGGGTCAGGAGTGTAGCTGTGTCATGTAGCTGTGTAAAGTAATGGGTCAGCAGTGCTCATGTAGCTGTGTAAAGTGCTGGGTCAGCAGTGCTCATGTAGCTGTGTAAAGTGCTGGGTCAGGAGTGTAGCTGTGTCATGTAGCTGTGTAAAGTAATGGGTCAGCAGTGCTCATGTAGCTGTGTAAAGTGCTGGGTCAGCAGTGCTCATGTAGGTGTGTAAAGTGCTGGGTCAGCAGTGCTCATGTAGCTGTGTAAAGTGCTGGGTCAGGAGTGTAGCTGTGTCATGTAGCTGTGTAAAGTAATGGGTCAGCAGTGCTCATGTATGTTGATCACTTTATTCAAGATATAATTTCCATTAGATGGGATCGATTTGAACTAATTCCCTCTGTCGAGGAAGCCTGGAACTTTTTGCACTCAGAGATAACTAAAGTTATTGACTTACATGCACCTTGGAGAATAAGTAGAGTGAAAGGCCGACACTTACCTTGGATCGGTCCAGATCTCATCCATCTTTTTAGAGAGCGAGACAGGGCCTGGGCAAAATATCGTGCCTCTAAGCATCCCACTGACTGGGAATCCTACAAATTACTAAGGAATTTGTCTAAGACAAAAACAAGATTAGCCAAATCTAACTATTACAAGGACTGTCTCTCTCAAGATCAGACTAATCCTAGACAGTTCTGGAGGCGAATTAATAGTGTCCTTAATAAATCAGAAAAAAACTCATCAAACTCGATGAGAATCAATAACAAAATTGTCACGGATACTCTAGTTATTTCTGATGCTTTTAATAACCATTTCTCCTCTATTAGTAGCTCTTCCTTTTCTGATTCCTCTGGCACCACCTGTTTATATGTCAACTCATCTGTTAACATACACTGTAGTAGAGGCTCCTTCTCATTCAGAAAAATCTCAGCCTCCGAGGTTCTTCAGGTTATCGGTGAATTGAAGGAGAGTAGTAACCCTGGTCCTGATGGACTGGAGGCCAAGTTCATCAAACTTGCCTCTCACATATTAATGTTTCCCCTTGCTGACCTATTTAATCTTTCTCTTTCTACTTGCACTCTTCCCCTCATCTGGAAATATGCTAAAATAACCCCACTTCATAAAGGTGGTGATCCTTTAGACCTTAACAACTATAGGCCTATTTCAATCATTAGTTCGGTGGTTAAAATCTTTGAGAAATTAATCTTTAATCAATTATCTCAGTATATTAATGACTTTAACATTCTATCCCAATTCCAATCTGGTTTTAGGCCAAACTTCTCTACTACCACTGCTCTCCTTAAATTCACAAATGATGTGTCATCATCCTTTGATAACAGTCAGTTCACTGGTTCAATTTTTATAGATCTCACCAAGGCTTTTGACTTGGTCGACCACTATCTACTCCTAGATAAACTTCATTCTATTGGTTTTTCTCAGCAAGCCCTATTATGGTTTAATGCATATCTTCATAACAGGTGTCATTGTGTTGTATTTCATGGTAAACAGTCTAGTTATGCAATTATGGAAAAGGGTGTACCCCAGGGTTCTTCATTGGGGCCTCTCCTCTTCTCTATTTTTATCAATGTTCTTCCACAAATCTGCTCTGACTGTCATGTCCATCTATACGCTGATGACACTGTCATTTACACATCCAACTCCGATATTTCACAAATTCAATTGTCACTGCAATCTGACTTTAATGCTGTTCAAAACTGGTTTTTTAACAACAAACTTGTTTTAAACAAAAAGAAGTCTTCACTGATGTTATTTGGGACTAAGATCAAATTACGCTCTTGTAATAATCTAAGTATTTATTTCTGTGATGGTACACCACTAGAGAAAGTGGAGGTTTTCAAATACCTTGGTATTTGGCTTGACCCGGAACTTTCCTTCAAACCTCATATTGACTCTGTTATAAAAAAAAAAAATTACAGCCTGATCTCACTCTACCGCTCAATAAACTGTTTCACTTTTCAGGTTAGGAAAATAATTATTACTCAGTTAGTACTTCCCACTCTAGATTATGTAGATATAGTTTACCAGAATACATCAGAATCAAATTTACGTCCGCTTAATGTAGTTTACAATAAACTGTGTAGGTTCATCCTCAAGTGTCCATATCGCACTCATCACTGCATTATGTTTGAATCCCTAAATTGGCTCCCATTACAATCCAGAATGCATTACCATTGGCTGCAATTTATTTTTAAATGTATTTTTTTCAATTATCCCATTTACCTAAAGCAATACTTAGTTCCTTGCAGATCTTCTTATTCATTCAGACATGCACAGTACCCTTCTTTCACTGTTCCCAGAATTTCCAAAGAAGTTGGTCGCCGGGCCTTTAAATTTAAAGCCCCATCGGACTGGAACCTCTTGCCCAACTCGCTTCGCTCCACTTCTTCCCTGCATACTTTTAAGACATTATTATTTGCTCATCTCAAAACAACTTGTTCTTGTTTTTGATTTAAGATTTTCTTTTATTATATTTTTACATGAACTGTGGGATGTGGGGGAGCCGGGATCTGGGATTGTATGACTGTTGTTTTTTGTGTTTGTGTTTTGTATTTCTGTTGATATGTTGTTGTTGTTTTTTTTCCTTGATGTAACTACTGTATGTTCTTGGGACCCCCTCGAAAACGAGATGCGACATCTCAAGGGGTTTATCCTTCAATAAAGTTCATTATGTGGCTGTGTAAAGTGCTGGGTCAGCAGTGCTCATGTAGCTGTGTAAAGTGCTGGGTGAGCAGTGCTCATGTAGGTGTGTAAAGTGCTGGGTCAGCAGTGCTCATGTAGCTGTGTAAAGTGCTGGGTCAGCAGTGCTCATGTAGCTGTGTAAAGTGCTGGGTGAGCAGTGCTCATGTAGCTGTGTAAAGTGCTGGGTGAGCAGTGCTCATGTAGCTGTGTAAAGTGCTGGGTGAGCAGTGCTCATGTAGCTGTGTAAAGTGCTGGGTGAGCAGTGCTCATGTAGCTGTGTAAAGTGCTGGGTCAGCAGTGCTCATGTAGCTGTGTAAAGTGCTGGGTCAGCAGTGCTCATGTAGCTGTGTAAAGTGCTGGGTCAGCAGTGCTCATGTAGCTGTGTAAAGTGCTGGGTCAGCAGTGCTCATGTAGGTGTGTAAAGTGCTGGGTCAGCAGTGCTCATGTAGCTGTGTAAAGTGCTGGGTGAGCAGTGCTCATGTAGCTGTGTAAAGTGCTGGGTGAGCAGTGCTCATGTAGGTGTGTAAAGTGCTGGGTCAGCAGTGCTCATGTAGCTGTGTAAAGTGCTGGGTCAGCAGTGCTCATGTAGCTGTGTAAAGTGCTGGGTGAGCAGTGCTCATGTAGCTGTGTAAAGTGCTGGGTGAGCAGTGCTCATGTAGCTGTGTAAAGTGCTGGGTGAGCAGTGCTCATGTAGCTGTGTAAAGTGCTGGGTGAGCAGTGCTCATGTAGCTGTGTAAAGTGCTGGGTCAGCAGTGCTCATGTAGCTGTGTAAAGTGCTGGGTCAGCAGTGCTCATGTAGCTGTGTAAAGTGCTGGGTCAGCAGTGCTCATGTAGGTGTGTAAAGTGCTGGGTCAGCAGTGCTCATGTAGCTGTGTAAAGTGCTGGGTGAGCAGTGCTCATGTAGCTGTGTAAAGTGCTGGGTCAGCAGTGCTCATGTAGCTGTGTAAAGTGCTGGGTCAGCAGTGCTCATGTAGCTGTGTAAAGTGCTGGGTCAGCAGTGCTCATGTAGCTGTGTAAAGTGCTGGGTCAGCAGTGCTCATGTAGCTGTGTAAAGTGCTGGGTCAGCAGTGCTCATGTAGCTGTGTAAAGTGCTGGGTCAGCAGTGCTCATGTAGCTGTGTAAAGTGCTGGGTCAGCAGTGCTCATGTAGCTGTGTTGAAGTGCTGGGTGAGCAGTGCTCATGTAGGTGTGTAAAGTGCTGGGTCAGCAGTGTAGCTGTGTTGAAGTGCAGGTGTTATTGATCCAGACCCAGCTCTAGTTCCATCTTCTTCCTAAACCAGGTTTTTCCTGAAAGACGTGTTCCTGCAGGCTGCGCTGCGCGTGACTTCACCCGTCTCTTTTTCTGCTGTTTCTCTGCACTGGCTCTGTGTCTGTAATGGCTCTGTGTCTGTAACAGCTCTGTTTCAGTAATGGTTCTGTTTCAATAATTGCTCTCTTTCAGTAATGGCTCTGTTTGTGTAATGGCTCTGTTTGTGTAATGGCTCTGTTTGTGTAATGGCTCTGTTTGTGTAACGGCCCTGTGTCTGTAATGCTCTGTTTCAGTAATGCCTTTGTTTCAGTAATGGCTCTGTTTCAGTAATGGCTTTGTTTCGGTAATGGTTCTGTTTCAATAATGGCTCTGTGTCTGTAACGGCTCTGTGTCTGTAACGGCTTTGTGTCTGTAATGCTCTGTTTCAGTAATGGCTCTGTTTCAGTAATGGCTCTGTTTCAGTAATGGCTTTGTTTCGGTAATGGTTCTGTTTCAGTAATGGCTCTGTTTCAGTAATGGCTCTGTTTCAGTAATGGCTCTGTGTCTGTAACGGCTTTGTGTCTGTAACGGCTCTGTTTCAGTGATAGCTCTTTCCATGTTCATCTCTTTATTATATTGTTTCTCATCCATCCCTCCTCCCCCTCTCTCCCTCTCTCTTTTTAAATTTTTAAAAAAAAAATTTGTTTCTGATTTTTTCCCTTTTTCTCCCAATTTGGTAGCCAATTGAACCCCTATTCTAATTCGATTCCCCCCCGTGTAGCAACCGCTAGAGAACCACCGCTACACAACCCCGTCAATCGGTATATTAGTAGTTGGAAGGCGGGCGCCACGTCCTCTACAGGGCGCAGCTCCTCGAGCTCCTGACCGTGACACGCCCTGGGTCCCGTACGCAGCGATTCTCTCCGAGCCCCTCCCCCCACCCGGAAGCGGCTGCCAATTGCCGCTTCCACTGGGCACCGGCCACGCTCGGATATGGCAGGACCGGGGCGCGAACCCTGATCCTCGGAGTACAACTGCGCTGACTGAAAGTCAGCGCTCTTACCGTTGTACTACCGCGGCGGCCCTCTCTCCCTCTCTCTAACCGCACCTCTCCCTCTGTGTGTGCAGTGAGATCAGCAGGCTGGATTTGGGGCTGACGGTGGAGGTGTGGAATAAAGGGTTGATCTGGGACACCATGGTTGGGACCCTCTGGATCCCCCTCCGCAGCATTCGCCAGTCCAACGAGGTACGGCCCGGTCCCCCGTCGCCTCCCGAACCAGCGCACACGTGTCCCACACTTTACCCACGCCTAGCCTAAACAAATCAATACGTGTGATGCCTGTTTGTCATCATGATGATGTTATTTAACCCTTGAAGAGTGGGTTTTTTTCTAAATTCTAACTCCATTGATAGCAGATGCTCTCCTCCAGAGCGGCTTACAAGCGTTTTAATATACTGTCCATTTACACTACTGGGTATAGAATAGAATAGAATAGAATAGAATAGAATAACTTTTATTTTCCCGCAAGGGAACTTCATTTGTAGCCCCAGCAACAACAAAAAAAGACAGACAGTGGGGCAGACCCACAACACACAAACAAACATATCAAACAAAGACAATAAATAGAATCATTACATCAATCAAGTGAATTCAGTGAATTAAAGTGCAATACAACCATGATTTAAAAAATAGTCCCGCTGTCCCGAGATGTCCAGAGTCACCAAGCAGTCCAACACACAAACTCCGCCTCTACGGCTCTCCTCCATACACGCAGCGCCGAAACGGAGCACCGAACAGCGTCAATCCTCCCAGTTGTCTCCTCATTCTTCCCCCACGTTATGTTCTCCTTCCCTGGCTGCCTTTTGAAGATTGCCTGCACTCCCGGATCAGTCCCGAAATCCTCAACTCTGGTGAAAAGCGATGGTAAACTTTGTTGCTGCAGTCTGCAGATCCAACGGACATTCCCAAGCATATGTTGCGAATGCGTCTCCATGGTGATGACCACAAACAATATTATATCGACTAGACAATTCGTCGATATTATCAAACGAGCAGCAGGAGTGCCCTGCAAAATTTCCAGCCCGCTTCCCCGTCCCACTACAGACACACAGCGCATGAAAAAAACAAAGACAAAAGCAACAAACAGACACAACAAAACACATTCAAATTAACAAACACGAACATGAGAGACAGCTGGACTATGTCGCCATTAAAGCGCCACGTGACGTATACAGAGGAAAATGGAGTTAAATACAGAGGAAAGTGGGGTTAAATACAGAGGAAAATGGAGTTAAATACAGAGGAAAGTGGGGTTAAATACAGAGGAAAATGGAGTTAAATACAGAGGAAAGTGGGGTTAAATACAGAGGAAAATGGAGTTAAATACAGAGGAAAGTGGAGTTAAATACAGAGGAAAGTGGGGTTAAATACAGAGGAAAGTGGGGTTAAATACAGAGGAAAGTGGAGTTAAATACAGAGGAAAGTGGGGTTAAATACAGAGGAAAGTGGGGTTAAATACAGAGGAAAGTGGGGTTAAATACAGAGGAAAGTGGGGTTAAATACAGAGGAAAGTGGGGTTAAATACAGAGGAAAGTGGGGTTAAATACAGAGGAAAATGGGGTTAAATACAGAGGAAAGTGGGGTTAAATACAGAGGAAAATGGAGTTAAATACAGAGGAAAATGGAGTTAAATACAGAGGAAAATGGAGTTAAATACAGAGGAAAGTGGGGTTAAATACAGAGGAAAATGGGGTTAAATACAGAGGAAAGTGGGGTTAAATACAGAGGAAAGTGGGGTTAAATACAGAGGAAAGTGGGGTTAAATACAGAGGAAAGTGGGGTTAAATACAGAGGAAAGTGGGGTTAAATACAGAGGAAAGTGGGGTTAAATACAGAGGAAAGTGGGGTTAAATACAGAGGAAAGTGGGGTTAAATACAGAGGAAAATGGAGTTAAATACAGAGGAAAATGGACTTAAATACAGAGGAAAATGGAGTTAAATACAGAGGAAAGTGGAGTTAAATACAGAGGAAAGTGGAGTTAAATACAGAGGAAAGTGGGGTTAAATACAGAGGAAAGTGGGGTTAAATACAGAGGAAAGTGGAGTTAAATACAGAGGAAAGTGGGGTTAAATACAGAGGAAAGTGGGGTTAAATACGTTGCTCAAAGGTACAACGGCTGTAACTCGAACCTGGAACCAAGCCCAGTTCCGTAATCATCATACTACACTGCCACCGTTCTCGCCATGTTGTAACCAATGAACCAATCACGGTGCTGTAGAGGTGTGGTCTTGTTTTTCCCTCCACCAATAGGAAGGCCCGGGGGAGTGGCTGACCCTGGACTCCCAGGTCATCATGGCAGACAATGAGATCTGTGGCACCAAAGACCCCACCTCCCATCGGGTCCTCCTGGACACGCGCTTCGAGCTGCCGCT
>CM040395.1:147381184-147503684 GCA_022702515.1 Ilyophis sp. 1 JC-2022
GTCTGTATCTCACGCTCCTGCAGCTCTTTCTGTAGTCTGTATCTCACGCTCCTGCAGCTCTTTCTGTAGTCTGTATCTCACGCTCCTGCAGCTCTTTCTGTAGTCTGTATCTCACGCTCCTGCAGCTCTTTCTGTAGTCTGTATCTCACGCTCCTGCAGCTCTTTCTGTAGTCTGTATCTCACGCTCCTGCAGCTCTTTCTGTAGTCTGTATCTCGCGCTCCTGCAGCTCTTTCTGTAGTCTGTATCTCACGCTCCTGCAGCTCTTTCTGTAGTCTGTATCTCACGCTTCTGCAGCTCTTTCTGTAGTCTGTATCTCACGCTCCTGCAGCTCTTTCTGTAGTCTGTATCTCACGCTCCTGCAGCTCTTTCTGTAGTCTGTATCTCGCGCTCCTGCAGCTCTTTCTGTAGTCTGTATCTCACGCTCCTGCAGCTCTTTCTGTAGTCTGTATCTCACGCTCCTGCAGCTCTTTCTGTAGTCTGTATCTCACGCTCCTGCAGCTCTTTCTGTAGTCTGTATCTCACGCTCCTGCAGCTCTTTCTGTAGTCTGTATCTCGCGCTCCTGCAGCTCTTTCTGTAGTCTGTATCTCACGCTCCTGCAGCTCTTTCTGTAGTCTGTATCTCACGCTCCTGCAGCTCTTTCTGTAGTCTGTATATCACGCTCCTGCAGCTCTTTCTGTAGTCTGTATCTCGCGCTCCTGCAGCTCTTTCTGTAGTCTGTATATCACGCTCCTGCAGCTCTTTCTGTAGTCTGTATCTCACGCTCCTGCAGCTCTTTCTGTAGTCTGTATCTCACGCTCCTGCAGCTCTTTCTGTAGTCTGTATATCACGCTCCTGCAGCTCTTTCTGTAGTCTGTATCTCACGCTCCTGCAGCTCTTTCTGTAGTCTGTATCTCACGCTCCTGCAGCTCTTTCTGTAGTCTGTATCTCACGCTCCTGCAGCTCTTTCTGTAGTCTGTATCTCACGCTCCTGCAGCTAGCCTTCACTGCTCACTCTGTAGCTCCATTACTAAGCTTATGTTTCCTTGGATTCTTCACACACTTTTCATAACTGACAAACTGATTTCCCTCTTTGGATAATAATGGCATTCTTTTGTGTGTCTGTATATCTGCATGTCTGTCAAATTCAAGTTAAAATTCAAATTCATTTTTTGGCAGGAATTACAACCTGAACCATGTTGAACCATTCTGTACATATTCTGTATAGTGCAGAAGACTTTCACTCTCACTCTCACTCTCACTCTCTCAGTCTCTCTCCCCCTCTCTCGGTGTGATCTGTGCATTTGTACTGAGATGTCATGTACTGCTGGCATACTGTGATATGTGATGAAAGATGGTTGGAGATGATTTATGATATTTGTACTCGTGGGTGTGTAATATTTGGGGGGGGGGGGGGTTGGATGAATTCCATGCCTTACTGAATATTTATTAGACATTAGATGGGATGCATTTCACATAATGACATTTCACTTAAAGTGAAGTTTCATTAAAATGTTTCTCTCTCTCTCTCTCTCTCTCTATATCTCTCTCTCACCTCTTCCCACCTCCCTATCTCTTACCCCTCCCTTTAAACCTACCCCAATCCTTTATATCTTTTTTCTCCATCCCTCACTCTGTCACTGTCCCATCCTCTCTCTTTCTCCCTCTCTCCCTCCTCCCCCTCTCTCTCTCCCTCTCTCCCGCTCTCCCTCCTCTCCCTCCTCTCCCTCCTCTCCCTCTCTCTCTCTCTCCCTCTCTCCCTCCTCCCAGCCCCACAGGGAGCTGTGCCTCCTCGGGGGAGCTGAGTCCGGGGAGCTCCCAGCTGAGTGAGGACTACAGAGAGCGCCCGCGGGGCGAGTTCTACGACGAAAATGACTCGTACCACTCCTGCCACTCTTCGGTCAGCTACACCTGCAGCCGCGCCTCTCCCGACTGGGACCCTGATGACCCGCAGGGGGCGTACAGCGACGAGGGGGGGTACAGCCGGGACGGGGGTGAGGAGGGCGCCCTGTACGAGGAGGACGAGGGAGACCAGGACGTGCCGGAGATAGAGGAGGGGGCCTACGAAGACGAGATGGTCTACGAGGACGAGGAGGACCTCTATCCCCCAGAGGGGCCCCTTAGTGTGGACCAGGAGCTTCCGTACACGCCCACCCCGACCGGACCCGCCCCCCCAGCCCCACTCCCCGAACCCCCCGCCAGCGCCCGGCCCCCCCTGGAGAAGCAAGCCTCCCTCCACAAACAGCAGCCTCCTCCCTCTCAAGCCCCGCCCACCCAGGCCACACCCACTCAGGCTAAGACCCTCCCCCCAGCACAGCCCCCACCAGCACAGCCCCCCCCAGCACAGCCCCCACCTGCAGGGGGTAAGCCCCCCATCTCCCAGGCCCCTCCCTCTATGGCTGCCAGTCAACCCCCTGCTCACATAGCTCAGCCCGCTGCGCCCGCCTTCCAACAAACTGGCCCCGCCCCCCCGGCTCCCTCCGCCTCCCTGTTCCAGAGAGCTGACCCCGCCTCCCAACCGTCCCCCTCCGCACCCTTTCAAAAGGCTGGCCCCGCCTCCCCGCCTTCACCCGCCCCCATGTTCCAGAAACCAGACCCCACATTCCAACCGCCTCCCCCAATGGCAGTGATCCAGCCCCCTGTCCCCACCCCAGCTCAGGCTCCGCCCCGTGAGGTCATACCCCCTGCCTTCACGGAGCAGGCCCCTCCCCCCTCCACCGCCCAGCCCCCCGTCCCGGCCGAGGAGCCTCTCCTGCTTTCGGAAGAGGAGCCTCCCATCTTGGAGAGCCCCCCTCTTGAATCCCCTATGGAGATGGAGGAGCCCACACCTGACAGGTAAGAACCCCCTCCCGTCACTACGGTTACGAGTTACCCCCTTTTTCCTGACCTGCTGACTCTCTACGCTCCGCTGAGGCTCGTAAACAGGGAAGAAAAATGCTGACTGCTGCATTAGCCACTGTGGTTGAAGTTATCTCTCTCTCTCTCTCTCTCTCTCTCAGCTCTACTCCGGTGATAGAAGAGCCTCAGGAGGAAGTGGACTCTGCAGCTCGCGCCAAGGCCAACTGGCTGCGTCTCTACGAAAAGGTTCTGCAGCAACTACAGGAGGTACGTTGCAGTAGGCCCCACCCACTGGCAACTGTCCCCACCCACTGGCAACTGGCCCCACCCACTGGCAACAGGCCTTGTTCCTAGCAACTGGCCCCACCCACTGGCAACAGGGTCCACCCCTGGCAACAGGCCCTACCCACTCCCCACTGTGTCCGAATCAGCACCCTTCCATACTATTGAGTAGGCTTTGTGAGTAGACAGGACGAGAAAGTTAAAGCACAACTGAAATTTGGTAGAACTTTGGGTAGTGTAGTTACCTGGCCATGATATGAGTCCAAATGGTGGCGAAATATGTTCGTTAGTTGCCCCTGGGGTGATAATCCAGAATAGGGTATTTGTCGCTCTCCATTCACTTCTATGGGGAAGCTAAAACGGTCTCAAAATGACACTTCTAGCACATATACGATCACGAACTAAGCGGATTCTGTCAATACAAGCAATAAGCATTTTTTGTACTGTATGTATTTATATTTTTTTTATTAAATGGTCCTTTTCTGGCTTTTGCGTATTGTATTTTGTATGTAGATCCGGTAGGTAGGCTATGTTCTTGTGGCAGAAACAGCGTGAATGAGCCGATGCATCAGAAACCACTCATTGGTCCATATTTCCACAGAAGCATACGTTCCTAGTACTAGTATATATCTATGGTCCGACCTGCCGACATTTTGGTAGTCTTTTCTGGTAGCTTCTATTGACAGAATAGAAGCTACTAATCCGCTGGAATTCCTTAACCATTATACTACACTGCCGCCCGAAAATTAATGTTGGCAAAATTTTCTCTAGTAGTAATAAACTTAAAACCCCCGTATGATATACTTACTTCCAGGGTTTTCAATGTTTTCCTTCAACAACAACAAAAACAACACTTCCACAGCATGGTTGGAATATTTATTAGCATACTGCACACTAAACAGTACACATTAAACGACACACATCTGCCAGTACACAGTACGCAGTAGATAGGGCTCTGATTCGGACACAGCCTGTGATGGCACACTGAACAGGCGTCTCCCTCTGTTGCTTGGCTACAGTTCCCTTCCCATCATCCCCTGCAGATTCCGCTGTCTTTTCATTGGCCCACAGTTCTCATTTTAACCGTTGCCAAACCAGACCGTTTTTCAGTACTAACTAAACTAACCGGACGAAGCATTAGTGACATCCTGTGTTTCTGGGGCTGACCCAGTGGTAAGTAAGGGGTCATTCTCTTGCTTGTTTTTGAATAATTTAATGTTTGATTGTCATATGCTTTTTTATTATTTTCAATTTGCAGTAAAACAATATTTATTAATTGTTGCTATTTTATCGATTTATTTATTTATTTACATTATTTGCATATACAGTCAAGCCGGAAAGTCTGAACACCCCTTTCACCTTCTCCACGTTTTATTACATTACAGACTCACTTCTTTATAGCAGGCCAAACGGCAGGTGCTCAAGCCCCCTTTGAGGTCTATGTGTGCACGTGCCTGGTACCAGCGTAATTTACAGCTCAATCTAGTCTTACCCCCCAATTCTCATAGAGATCAGTTCAAATGCAGAGAGGTTATAGTATCGCTTGTAACAGTACCTGGAAATAAGATATCGAGAGTCTTTTTATGTTGATTGGTCACAGACTTCAGGAAGTAATGCAAAGAATATGCGACCAAATATTAAATATGATACTTTAAAAGTATGTTAAAGCAAAGGGTATGAATACTTATGTAAATGAAAGATTTCAGTTTTAAATTTGTAATACATTTGCAAAAATTTCTAAAAACATGTTTTCACTTTGTCATTATGGGCTATTTTGTGTAGAAATTTGAGACAAAAATGTACTCAATCTATTGTAGAATATGTCTGTAATGTAATAAAACGTGGAGAAGGTGAAAGGGGTGGGCATGTATATGTTTTATTTTTATGCTTTTTTCATTCTCTTGTTTTGTTTGTGTGCTGCCATCTTATTTTTATTTTCAGTATTTAATTTCCATAGCGATTCTCATATCGTTCCTTCTGATTGGCCGAGGCAGGAGAACACTGACAGGTGGGTGTGTCTTGAATGTTGAGGTTGTCGCCAGCCAATGAACAGTGATGTATTTCTGTGGAATTAAACGTAAAGGAAGATTTATCCCAGTAGACTTGCTAGCATGATTGGACCCTATAATGCGGTCTGGGCTTTAGTTAGGCTGAAGGTGAAAGACGCTTATATGTTAAATATGCATGATGGCCACATAATTACTTTTTGGATGGCTCTAACTTTGTTTTGCTACTATAATAATTGATTGAACAGTGTTATAGTTTATATTTCTGTTCAATGTCTCCCAATTATTACAATTAATATTATTATTATGAATCAACAGGATCTTATTGTGCAGTTTCATGTAATTCACTTTAGTTGGAAATTAATGAATAAGCTTTTGAATTAAACCAAGCCGAATTATTATAAAACCCTAACATTAAGCTGTTTGCTACTTTTAATAAACCATCATGTTATTTCAGCAGCTCAATAAATCAAATTAATAGCATCATTAAAACACATTTCCAACATTTATAGAGAACAGCTGTTTCGCTGGTGCATTTTTATTGGCTGGTTAATTAGAGAAAGATCTTTGCAGTGGACAAATGAGTGTTGCGTATGAAGTGCACATAGCACGTTCTGTCAGGTCGGCTAGCAAATCTGCGATCACCCTCCGCCACCCCAGCTTCCACCTGTTGTTTGGATCTTGTTTGATACGGGGGGGAGGGAGGGCGGGGTGTAGGGGTCAGTGGGGATGCCTGCGCCCCAGAGTAGTACCTAAAGCACCAAACCAAAATAATTATGCAGCACATTCATCCATTAAAACACCTTATTTGAATAGGTGAGTTGTCCTGACAGAACATTTATTGGACAGTTTTTGATTGGGCGGGAGAAAATTATTTCTGAACAATCAAATGTCTTTTGACTTTTTCACCCCCCGCCCCCTTCCCCATGCTGACCACTAGATTTAGGCCCTTAGTGCTTCCACTAGTCAGAGGCCATACAGCCAAAATATTATTCCACATCTCGTCGATCTCTCTAAATTTGGATACTGAAAAAAAATAAATAACACAAGCGGTGTTTTTCAGTCAGGGCAATGCGTTGATGATCATTGGAGACCGATACAGTCGATACAACCGATTTGCTCCGTCGTCAAAAAAAGGTTATCTTTTCAGGGATAGTAGTAAGACCATCAGCCAATAGGATGCAGTGTAGGGCGGGATCAAATATGTGAACAACAAGGAAAAATGCAGGCACTGCCCAGGCTGAAGAGTATATCCCCCATTGTGACGACGTGATTGGCTGTTGATACATTAACCCCGCCTCCTCTTTCTCTCCATAGGCTCGTGGGGACTCGGGCGGCTCCCAATCACTGTGGTTTAAAGGCGGGTAAGTCCCTCCTCCCTTCTCCAGGCCTTTAAATAATGAAAACAAGCAATGATTTTTACATCAGCATCAGAATGTTCAGTTAAGAACACTCTAATCAGAGTGTGTGTGTGAGTGTGCATCTGTGTGTGTATATCTGTGTGTGTGTGTGTGTGTGAGTGTGTGAGCATCTGTGTGTGTTTGTGTGTGTGTGTGAGTGTGTGAGCATCTGTGTGTGTGTGTGTGTGTGTGTGTGTGTGTGTGTGTGTGAGAGTGTGTGTGAGAGATACTTCATCCTGCCTTTCTCACTCAGAGCAGAAGGAGGCTGAGATAAGCTCTATTATAATGTGTGAAAGAGGTGCTCGTGTGGAGGAGTGGGGCAGAAGCACATTCTTAAACCTTTCATCCTCCTCCTCCTCCTCCTCTTCCACCTGCTTTTGCTCCTCCTCCTCTTGCTCCCTGTGTGTGGGAGTGAGTGCATGTAAGAAACCCCAGAGTTGCTTTTGTTTGCTGTACAGGTAAGTGTTGAAATTCGGGAGCCAGACTGACACCAGGAAACCACTTCCTGTTGAGCTGGCCTGTGCTGATCTGTGCAGGTTGGTACTGGTCAGTACTGGTCAGTACTGGTGCGTGCAGGTTGTTACTGGTCAGTACTGGTGCGTGTAGGTTCGTACTGGTCAGTACTGGTGTGTGCAGGTTGGTACTGGTCAGTACTGATGCGTGCGGGTTGGTACTGGTCAGTACTGGTGCATGCAGTTTGGTACTGGTCAGTACTGGTGCGTGCAGGTTGGTACTGGTCAGTACTGGTGCGTGCAGGTTGGTACTGGTCAGTACTGGTGCGTGCAGGTTGGTACTGGTCAGTACTGATACGTGCAGGTTGGTACTGATCAGTACTGATGCGTGCAGGTTGGTACTGGTCAGTACTGGTGCGTGCAGGTTGGTACTGGTCAGTACTGGTGTGTGTAGGTTGGTACTGGTCAGTACTGATGCGTGCAGGTTGGTACTGGTCAGTACTGATGCGTGCAGGTTGGTACTGGTCAGTACTGGTGCGTGAAGGTTGGTACTGGTCAGTACTGATGCGTGCAGGTTGGTACTGGTCAGTACTGGTGTGTGTAGGTTGGTACTGGTCAGTACTGATGTGTGCAGGTTGGTACTGATCAGTACTGATGCGTGCAGGTTGGTACTGGTCAGTACTGATGCGTGCAGGTTGGTACTGGTCAGTACTGATGCGTGCAGGTTGGTACTGGTCAGTACTGGTGTGTGTAGGTTGGTACTGGTCAGTACTGGTGCGTGCAGGTTGGTACTGGTCAGTACTGGTGCGTGCAGGTTGGTACTGGTCAGTACTGGTGCGTGCAGGTTGGTACTGGTCAGTTCTGGTGCGTGCAGGTTGGTACTGGTCAGTACTGGTGCGTGCAGTTTGGTACTGGTCAGTACTGGTGCGTGCAGGTTGGTACTGGTCAGTACTGGTGTGTGTAGGTTGGTACTGGTCAGTACTGGTGTGTGTAGGTTGGTACTGGTCAGTACTGGTGTGTGTAGGTTGGTACTGGTCAGTACTGGTGTGTGTAGGTTGGTACTGGTCAGTACTGGTCTGATTTCTCAGGACACTCCTCTGTCAGCGTCTGTGCCTCGCAGCAGGGTGGTGTCAGTCATCCAGTCACTCCAGCGTTGCTGTTTCTCCACAGGCCTGGCGGGGCGCTATATAGCATAGACAGTATGCCGGACCTCCGAAAGAGGAAAGCCATCCCTCTAGTTAGAGATTTGGTGAGAGATACGACCCCACCCCCTGCACCCCTGCCCCCTTGTCCTATTTCCCCGCTATGTGATTGGTTCCCGTTAGACTTAGACTCCTCCCCCTGCCCGCATAACCGCCATTTTAAAGCACCTCCCACTTCCACCATGCTAATATTTCTGCCTTCCCCTTCCCCAACTGACATTCGTCAATCCTGCACGTCAGTCATCCAATCATCCAATCATCCAATCATCCTCTTACTTCCTGTTTCTGTCAGCCACGTTAACACCCCTCCCCCTCCAGGGGTACTCCTAAATTCTGCTTTGCCCCCCCCACCCCGAATATACAATGATATTGGGCTTTCCTATGCTGCACTGTATGTGCTATCTCTCTCTCCTTCTCTCTTTCTCTCTCTCCTTCTCTCTCTTTCTTTCTAGAACCTTCTCATGTTCACTTTCAGCACATGTATTGCACTCTCCCATTTGGCTCAGTGCATTTAAATGTATGGTGGCATTCATTCCGGAAAAGTCCATTGACACAGCAGTGACTCCTCAGCTTCTTCATGATAGGTCTCCACGGTGAAATTAGCTCCCTGGCACCATTCCTTCTCTTCCCGATTGGCAGGAGGGCTCTTCTGCTGCTCCTCGATTGGCTTGGCCCTCCCTCCGTGGCACCTGATTAACCTCAGTAATTCTGCCCCCCCCCCCCCCCCCCCAGCCCAGATGACTGACTCTCCTCTGCAGGAAAGATGGCTGCCGGGAGACTCAGGCCTCAAACGCCTGCTCCTTTTAAATTATTTGCCAGTTTTGGTTCTCTTTTCTGGCTTTGTTGAATTTTTTTCTTTAATTATAATTTTTTTGCTTCTCCTGGTTTATTAAGCTCAGTTTCCCTTCTCTCTCTCCCTCTCTTTCTCTCTCTCACTCTCTTTCTCCCCTTCTCCCCCCCTTCCCTTTCTGTTTGCTGTTTGTGTTTGTCTGTGTGTCCGTCTCTGGTTTTGTGCATTTTTTTGTTGTTGCTGTTGTTCTGTGGTGTGAGCAGCGGAGCTGTGGTTAATTTCCTGCGTGGCATTGACAGCATGCCTGATATTAAGTCCCTCCCATTTGTCAGTGACCTGGTGAGCTCTCCAGAGGAGGGGGAAGAGGCGGAGCATTGAGTGGGAGGGGGGGAAGGGGGAGGACATTCCCCCAAAAAAACTGAATTCTGTTCAAGATCACTTCTCTAGCTCCACCCACATTTCAACCTCACTCTGTCCTTTCTGCTTTCTCATTTGTTGTCACGGGTTCTGTCTGAGAGCAGCTGGACCAATAGAAATCTGAGTGAGAGTGAGGTCTCACAAAAACACCTGCCTTGTAATTGGCGGAGCTTCTACAAGCTGCCAGTCACTTGACCAATCAAAACATTTTGCTCTTCACAGCAGTATACATTTATTGGTTCAAATCAGTGAGTCACTGAAGAGTGAGGTTTCACAAAAACACCTGCCTTGTAATGGGCGGAGCTACTAGAAGCTGTCTATCACTTGAATTGACCAATCAAAACATTTTGCTCTTCACAGCAGTATACATTCATTGGTTCACTGATGACAGGCACAGTAGCTCCGCCCGTTTTCCAGGTTTCACAAAGCCTCACTCTCCCATTGCCTCGAGGCTTACCATTAAAGAAAAAAATTAGCTTCAATTTTTGTGCATTAGATCCACTCTCTGCCCCACGGAAACCAATCTAATATCATCCTTTCGGCTTTAATGAACCATAACTATCTATTATTCCTCCCCCCGGGTTTATATTGATTTACTTCATTTAAGAACTCGAGAGTAAAAGCACCGTTTCTGTTTTTCAGCCCAATATTCCGAGCTCAGTCAGGCCTCGGAGAACGTGGATAATTATGAGCGCTGCTTTCTAGCCATGTAAATCAAAACAAACCAAACAAACATTGGGAGGAAAGAGCACAGAATTAACGCGCTTCAGTCGCTCAAGGTTTTGTCACAACACCCAGGAGAAATAAATGCAGAGAAATGTAGTCCCACACTGGGCTGCGACTGTCACCACTGACCCTGTGACTCTGTCACGACTGACCCTGTGACTCTTTATAAATGCAGAGGAAAGTAGTCCCACACTGGGCTGCGACTGTCACCACTGACCCTGTGACTCTGTCACGACTGACCCTGTGACTCTGTCACCACTGACCCTGTGACTCTTTATAAATGCAGAGGAAAGTTGTCCCACACTGGGCTGCGACTGTCACCACTGACCCTGTGACTCTTTATAAATTCAGAGGAAAGTAGTCCCACACTGGGCTGCGACTGTCACCACTGACCCTGTGACTCTGTCACCACTGACCCTGTGACTCTGTCACCACTGACCCTGTGACTCTTTATAAATGCAGAGGAAAGTAGTCCCACACTGGGCTGCGACTGTCACCACTGACCCTGTGACTCTTTATAAATTCAGAGGAAAGTAGTCCCACACTGGGCTGCGACTGTCACCACTGACCCTGTGACTCTGTCACCACTGACCCTGTGACTGTCGCCACTGACCCTGTGACTCTGTCACCACTGACCTTGTGACTCTTTATAAATGCAGAGAAATGTAGTCCCACACTGGGCTGCGACTGTCACAACTGACCCTGTCACCACTGACCCTGTGACTCTTTATAAATTCAGAGGAAAGTAGTCCCACACTGGGCTGCAACTGTCACCACTGACCCTGTGATTTTTTAGAGGAACCCTTTTTCATGAGCTGAGCCAATTAAGACAGACTGGGGCGGAGGATCTGGGTGCACCTATGCTTCACCTCACCGAGGTCAACCATGAGGTCATCTGCATGAGGCCCCTCCCCTTCCCCCTCCCGCTATATGTGCTCACTTCCTGTTTTTGTGGAGGCAGCAGGAAGTTTGGATTCCAGCTGGTTGCTATTCTATGGTTGCTATGAGTAACATATGAATACAGGAAGTTCATATGTTATTTATGTATGCCTGTCACACTGACCAATTATCTCATCTAATTACTATTATTATAAGTATATAATTCAGATTGTTTTTGATTTTTTGCTCATGTATTGTAATTAAGGACATTTTGCATTTTACGGTGTGTTTCTGTGCAAGTTTTTAAAAACATTTTTTTTAAAGAAGCTCAAGTCAGTTGTGAATACCAAAATCAGTGGAACCCAAGCTTCTTTTTCTCTCTCTCTCTCTCTCTCTCTCTCTCTCTCTCTCTCTCTCTCTCTCTCTCTCTCTCTCTCTCTCTTTCCCGTGCCAAAGACATGGACCTCTTTCTGCTCCATAAGGAACGCTCATCCCGTTTCCCAGTTTAATGGTATAATCCTCAGACATGGTGACATACAGCCTGTAGCAGGGAAGCATTTGTTCTGTCAGTCAGTCCTAACTCCTCTGTGAAGTAAGTTTCACAGTGATGCGGTTCACAATCACAGTTCACAATCACAGTTCACAATCACAATCACAGTTCACAATCACAGTTCACAATCACAATCACAGTTCACAATCACAGTTCACAAATCCTTAAATGTTTACAGTATTTTTTTTAAATGTTTACATTTATGCGTCACACAGTTACTGAAATATTTGTGATTTCTGTGTGAAGTTAATGTTTTACGTTTTTACAGCACTTAAACCTGTTATAGTACCGTGGTACTTTCAAACACCATGCTCGGTATACATTCTCATTTTTCTCTAACCGTAAAATAGGTATTAATATAATTTGTCACACAGGTAACATTCCAAAGATTGATCTGCTCGATCAAATGTAATTAAATCATGAAGTGTTTTTATTGTTATAGCTGTCGTTCTAGTCACCATTCCCAGACATATCCGTGTGTGGAAAGGTCAGGAAAGGTCAGGACAGGGCTTTTTTAAGGATTCAACACCAGTCCTTCCTCCCCACCTCTTGCTTTTTTGTGTATTTTTCTCTTTCTCTTTTTCTCTCTCTCTCTCTCTCTCTCTCTCTCTCTTTTTTGACTTCCTCTCTCGTCCCGTTCCTCCATTCTTTCCATCCCCAGGGCTCATCCGTCCCTCATGCAGACATGCTCCTATCTGTCCGTCTTTCTGTCTCTCCTGCTGTCCTGTCTGTTCCTCTGTTTGTCTGTCTGTATGTCTGTCCCTCTGTCTGTCTGTCCCTCATGCAGATGTGCTTGTGCTTTTATCTGTCTGTGTCTGTCTGTCTGTCTGTCCGTCTGTCTGTCTGTGTGTCCTGGTGTTTGTGAGTGCTGTTCTGTGGAAGGTAAATTCACGATGATCTAACATTGCTTCTCCCCCCCCCCCTCCCCCCTCTATCCTGGGACAGGCGATGGTGAGTATCTGCATCCTACAGAAATATATACAGCAGAATTATGCACTCATTTTTAATTTTGCTCTCAAAGAAAGAAACAAATATCCATATGTCCAAAAACTAAATAAGGTCAGTTGGGTGTATGTATCCAGGGGCTCTTTGGTCAATACAACAGAACTGTTGCAGTATGGCTTAAGTGAGGCTCACAAGAGAAAACAAGGCCTTGCTTGGAACTGTGCTTCAATGTCAACATGAACTCTAGGAAACTTGACAATATTTGGCAGAATTAATTCCACAAGCCTTTTTTATGATTACGGTTTCACGGAAATATGACTGTAAAAGCCATGTGGAAAAGGTTGAGTGCTACACCTACGCATTGCAGCAAAAAACATCACCAGCGCTTACCACGTTTCTGAGCTGCTTCCAGTTTTTAATTTGTGTCTGGCGTTCCGCTTGATTGACATGTGTCACAGCAGTGTAGAGGGTGGATCTACTGGTCCTCTGCTCCAATGGTGTGAGCTGGTCTTTGATCTCCATCAATACTGAATATAATTTTTAGGGTTTAGTGTTATTATACATTTACATTTTATTATTATACATTTATTATACATTTACATTTAGGCATTTAGCCCGATTTACTAATTGGGCCTGATTTACTAAGACCTTTAGCATGCGCAAAAACTTTTATCACACTCAAAACCAGTAACATGACCAGTGATTGGTCATGGTATTTGTTTTGCACCAATCATTGGCTGTGTTATTGGCTTTTGTGTGTGCTAAAAAGTTTTGCACATGCTAAAGGTCTTTGTAAATCAGGCCCATAGTCTTTAATAGAGTTAGAGCTAGTAAACCATGTAGCATGTTCAGTTGAGTGTTAAGAGAGCCAGTGCTGAACGCTGAACATTTCACATTGGTTTATAGGCATGTCTTTTTAGAGCAACTGATGTCATATAAGCACCATGCTAGGAAAGGAAGGCTGGGATTCAATCGATACTTTTCCTTCATTTTGACACGCTGTTAAATCAAGGCATCTTTTGTTTAGCAATTGCAGTACAGTTTGGATAGTTTAAAGAGCAAACTGCTTGTGAAAAAGAAGAGATATGTTTGCTTTTGCAGTAGGTAGATTGTTTGTTTATAGCTCGAAATTAACAGCAAATGTTGCTTGAGTCAACCAAAAATATCACAGTCTGTGTGTCTGTCTGTGTGTGTGTGTCCGGGCTTCAGTCCCTGGTCCAGAACTCTCGCAAGGCTGGGATGACCTCAGCCATGGCCTGCAGCACGCTAAACAACGAGGAGCTGGTGAGTCCGCGTGTCTGTTCATCTGTCTGTTCCATCCGCCCAGCCGGGGTCATGAACTCTACGTGTCTGACAGGATGGCACATGGATGCAGGAAGCACCACGTTCTGCGTGTGCGGTTTGTGTGGTCAGACCTAACGCTGAGAGTCCTCTCATTTATTTTTCCTTACTTCTGATATTCTTAACTTATTGTCACACTGGTTCTACATGCCGACCTGTTAGTTTCATCTATTTTATCTACTGTTTTATCTATTTATTTTATTTTGTATTTTGTATGTCTCTTATACCAAGCACTTTTAAGCTGCTCATCTTCTCTTAAATAAAGTTTATTATAATTATAAAGGACTGCACGGTACTAAAAGTGAAAGATAGGTGTCGTTTATAGATGGTGTCCACCTGTCTGACCTCTTTACCCCCGTCCCACCTGCAGAAGAGCCACGTGTATAAGAAGACCGTTCAGGCGCTGATATACCCCATCTCCTGCACCACGCCCCACAACTTTGAGGTGTGGACAGCGACCACGCCCACGTACTGCTACGAGTGCGAGGGGCTCCTGTGGGGTATCGCTCGCCAGGGCATGAGGTGCTCCGAATGCGGGGTCAAATGTCACGACAAGTGCCAGGACCTGCTCAATGCCGACTGCTTGCAGAGTGAGTCAGGCATACAAGCCTATTCTATACCAGTATATCTATACCACATCGTATACTATGCCACTATATCTATACTACCACCATCTGTACTATACCACTAATCACCACCTGTACTATACCAATAGATTTATACCACCACATATACTATACCACTATATCTGTACTAACACCATCTATACTGCTGAGGCGGCTATGGCTCAGGAGGTAGAGCGGGGCGTCCGCTGATCGCAGGGTTGGCGGTTCGATCCCCGGCTCCTCCTGTCCACATGTCGAAGTGTCCTTGGGCAAGACACTGAACCCCAAATTGCTCCCAATGAGCAGGCTAGCACCTTACATGGCAGCTGCCGCCATTGGTGTGTGAATGTGTGTGTGAACGGGTGAGTGAGAGGCCATTGTAAAGCGCTTTGGACAAAGTGCAGTCCATTTACCATTTATACTATACCAGTACATCTATACCACCACCTATACTATGCCAGTACATCTATACTACCACATATACTATGCCAGTACAACTATACTACCACCATCTATACTATACCACTAATCACCACCTATACTATACCAGTACATATATATCACCACATATACTATACCACTATGTCTAAAGCACACAGCATCTATACTATACCAGCACATCTATACCAGCACCTATACTATACCACTATATCTATACTACCACCACCTACACCATACCAGAACATCCACAATATGTTCTATACTATAGCAGTACATCTATACCCCCATATACACTTCCACCACATCTACAGAACGTTCCGGAGCATGAACCCTTCACTGAGCTCATGTTTTTTTTTGTTTACAAATTAATTGGACAAAATTTTTTTTATTTGTATAGCAGGTTTTTTTAATGCATTTGCAGCTTGGCAAGTATGCTTTATAGAGATTAAAATGTTGTAATAAAAACAGTACGGTGGAACAGAATATGCACCGTAAAAGCATTATTAAAAGGCACACATTGGAAAGGAAGTTTTTTAAATAAAATTATGTAAAAGGGAAAATAAAATGTCATTATTTCTGTGTGGAGTTTGCATGTTCTTTCTGTGTCCATGTGGGCTTACTACGGTTCCCTCCCACAGTCCAAAGGCATGCAGGTTAGGCTAATTGGATTGCCCATAGGTATGAGTGTGTGAGTGAATGGTGTGTGTGCCCTGTGATGGATTGGCGACCTGTCCAGGGTGTATTCCTGCCTCTCGCATGCTGAGATAGGCTACAGGGACCCCGCGACCCTGACCAGGAACAAGCGGGTTAGATAACGGATGGATGCATGGCAACCCTGACCAGGAATAAGCGGGTTAGATAAAGGATGGATGGATGGATGAATGGATGAATGGATGGATGGATGGATGGATGAATGGATGGATGTACCTATCCATGTTCTGGTTCTGTACCCATGCCGTACCCATGTCTCTGTTTCAGGGGCTGCAGAGAAGAGCTCCAAGCACGGGGCGGAAGATCGGACCCAGAACATCATCATGGTTCTGAAGGACCGCATGAAGATCCGTGAGAGGAACAAGCCCGAGATCTTCGAGCTGATCCAGGAGGTGTTCGGCATCGTCAAGGCCACCCATGCCACCCACATGAAACAGATCAAACAGAGCGTGCTCGACGGCACGTCCAAGTGGTCCGCCAAGATCAGCATCACAGGTGGGCCTCGCCCCATGAGCAATGGATCAGGGAACCTGTGGTTGCCGGGTCGATTCAACCCTGTGGGGCACAGCTGTGGTACCCTTGGCCCAAATTGCGCCATGAGACATACGGTTCTGATGTTTTTATTCATATGTAAATGTGTATAGAATAGAATAGAATAACTTTTATTTCCCACTAGGGAACTTCAGTTGTAGCCCCAGCAACAACAAAAAAAGACAGACAGTGGGGCAGACCCACAACACACAAACAAACATATCAAACAAAGACATCCAACAGAATCATTACATCAATCAAGTGAATTAAAGTGCAATACAGCCATGATTAAAAATATCCCCCGCTGTCCCGAGATGTCCAGTGTCACCAAGCAGTCCAACACACAAACTCCGCCTCCATGACTCTCCTCCATACACACAGCGCCGCGGTCTCTGCCCACCGCCGAAACGGAGCACCGAACTGTGTCAATCTTTCCATTTGTCTCCTCACTCCTCCCCCGCATTATGTTCTCCTTCCCTGGCTGGCTTTTGAATATTGCCTGCACACCCGGATCCGTCCTGAAATTCTCAACTCTGGTGAAGAGCGATAACAACTTTGTTGCTGCAGTCTGCAGATCCAACATTCCCGAGCATATGTTGCGAACGCGTCTCTATGGTGACGACCGCAAACAAAATTATATCGACTAGACAATCAGTCAATATTATCAAAACAAGCAGCAGGAGTGCCCTGAACAATCTCCAGCCCGCTTCCCCGTCCCACAACAGACACAAAGACAAAAGCCTGACGCAATAAAACACATTCAAATGAACAAACACGAACACGAAAGACAGCTGGACTACGTAGCCATTACAGCGCCACGTCACATTATTCTAGTGGCATAACGCATTTATCTTTTTTAAATTAGTAATTAATTTATTAGTTCCTTGGCCCCAAAGGTTGCATGTTTGATTCCAAAAATGGGACATTGTCATTATAGGCTCCACAGTGAAGAATGTCCCATAATTATGATGTCATAATACTGTGACGCTTCCTCCCTTTCCTCCTTCTCTGCAGTGAAGAATGTCCCCTCATTATGATGTCATAATACTGCAATGCTTCCTCCCCTTCCTCCTCCTCCACAGTGAAGAATGTCCCATAATTATGATGTCATAATACTGTGACGCTTCCTCCCCTTCCTCCTTCTCTGCAGTGAAGAATGTCCCCTCATTATGATGTCATAATACTGCAATGCTTCCTCCCCTTCCTCCTCCTCCACAGTGCTATGTGCCCAGGGCCTACAGGCCAAGGATAAGACGGGTTCCAGTGACCCATACGTCACCGTCCAGGTGGGCAAGACCAAGAAGAGGACCAAGACCATCTACGGCAACCTCAACCCCGTGTGGGAGGAGAATTTCCACTTGTGAGTGTGTGGGCTCCGTTTCACTCACTTCCTGTGCTGCAGAGTAGAGCAAGAGTAAAAATGTATTGTCCCAGTGGGAGACGTGCTTTGCAGCCTGTCGCATTAAAATTTATATAGACAATAGACGTGCAGGTATTCAATTAAAATTCGATCTCTCCCGCTGTGCACATGCCAATTGTGCACAGCAGGAGAGATCGAATTTTAATTGAATACTTGCACGCTGTAACCGATACCCTCTCCAGCTGGCTTCTTGTAAGAGTATAGCATTCAGTTGTGTCATAATTTGGGTATCTACGGCCTACCAGGTAATAATAATAATTGTAATAATAATAATAATAATAATAATACTAAAACTAATAAATAATGAAAGTTTTTTTAAATTGCTAGCAAAGAAAAAATATTGTAAAACTGTGATGAGTAAATTAAATTCATGTAAGAATGGAGTGTGACGATCTCTAGCATGGATTACGTGGTGTTTGCGTGTTTCCCCAGCGAGTGTCACAACTCCTCGGACCGCATCAAGGTGCGCGTGTGGGACGAGGATGACGACATAAAGTCGCGGGTGAAGCAGCGGTTCAAGCGCGAGTCCGACGATTTCCTGGGACAGACCATCATCGAGGTCCGAACTCTGAGCGGGGAGATGGACGTGTGGTACAACCTGGGTCAGTATTGGGGGGTGGTACAACCTGGATCAGTACTGTGATTACGAATTTTTTAAATTAAATTAATAATAAGACCCAATCGCTCCATTGCTGCCCTAATATCCCAGTTTATTTTGCTACATGCGGTTCCCTGGCATGTTTTGGCACTTGCTATGCCAATTATATCACTATTTAAAGTTAGATTTTAATTAGAGCGACAGAAGGAGAAATGTGAAAGAGAGGGAGAGAAAAAAAACAGAAGAGGTGGGAAGAAGAGAGAGGAGAGAGGGAGGAAGTTGTGGGATGAAGTGGCGGAGGTGTGAGAATGTAACACGTGTTTGAGTTTTAACACAAAAAAACTCTAGTTGAGTCAGCGCCTCTCTCTGGTCTCTGCTCCCGCAGATAAGCGCACGGACAAGTCTGCCGTGTCGGGGGCGATCCGCATGCACATCAGCGTAGAGATCAAGGGGGAGGAGACTGTGGCGCCCTATCACGTGCAGTACACCTGCCTGCACGAGGTGAGTGTGGGGGCGGGGCTTAAAGGGATATTTCATCTTAGTGTGATATACATTACATTACATTACATTACAGTCATTTAGCAGACGCTTTTATCCAAAGCGACGTACAGTAAGTGCATATAGAAAGGTCATCGAAGTAACTACAGAACAGATAAGAAAGCACATTCTTCCCATACAGTATCAGCTATCCCTAGTAACGAACACAGTGCAGTTCACAGTGAACTGGGTAAATCAGCTCTAATACAATTCTATTCTAAATATTATAAACTTGAGTACACAGTTCAACAAGGAGACATACCATGAGGTCCTAGATAAGTATTAGTCCAGGTGGAGCCTGAAAAGGTGTGTTTTCAGGCCACGACGGAAAGCAGGCAGGGTTGGTATTGAGCGTAGGGGAATGGGAAGTTCGTTCCACCACTGGGGAGCGAGGGTGGAAAAGCTCCGCAGTCGGGAGGAGCGAGTGCCATTGGCACGGAGGGGGGGAAGTGCGAGGCGCCCTGCTGTAGATGAGCGAAGTGGTCGAGCAGGAACATAGGTCTGGATCAGGTCCTGCAGGTAGACGGGGCCTGTCCTATTAGCTGCAGTGTGGGCCAGGGTCAGGACTTTGAACCTGATCCTAGCTGCAACTGGCAGCCAGTGGAGTGACCTCAACAGGGGGGTGACATGTGAAAATTTCGGGAGGTTAAACACAAGCCGGGCAGCTGCGTTCTGGATCAGTTGTAGAGGGAGTATGGCGCAGGCTGGTAAGCTTGCGAGCAGGGAGTTGCAGTAGTCCAGGCGTGAGGTGACCATAGTCTGGACCAGAAGCTGGGTGGAGTAGGTGGTCAGGTACGGTCGAATCCTCCTGATGTTGTACAGGAGGAACCTGCAGGACCGTGCCGTCGCCCTGATGTGGTCTTTGAAATCCAGCTGGTCGTCTAGGACCACCCCCAGGTTCTTTGCAGAGCGGGAGGCAGCCACCACGGTCCCGTCAACGGTGATGGAGAGGTCAAGTAGCGGGGAGGTTTTGTATGGCATGAAGAGGAGCTCTGTCTTGTCGAGGTTGAGCTTCAGGTGATGGGTAGTCATCCACTCAGAGATGTCGGCCAGACAAGCAGATATCCTCCCCTTCACCTGTTGGGTAGAGGGAGGGAAAGAAAGGAAGAGTTGAGTATCGTCAGCATAACTATGGTATGAGAAGCCATGTTAATTGATTACTGAACCAAGAGACTTTGTATAAATGGAGAACAGCAGAGGACCAAGTACAGATCCCTGCGGGACTCCTGTAGACAGGGGATGGGGTGCAGAAACAGAACCCTTCCAAGAGACTTGGTAGGATCTATCAGTGAGGTACGATACAAACCAGGAGAGGGCAGTCCCAGAAATGCCCATCTCAGAAAGTGTAGAGATCAGGAGTTTGTGGTTGACCGTGTCAAATGCTGCAGACAGGTCAAGTAGAATCAGGACAGAGGAGAGGGATGAGGCTCTAGCATTGGAGAGCGCCTCGGTCACGGCCAGGAGAGCAGTTTCAGTGGAATGTCCGGTTCTGAAGCCGGACTGATGGGGGTCAAGCAGGTTATTCTGGTGGAGAAAAACAGACAGTTGGTTATGTACAGCTCGTTCAAGGGTTTTGGACAGGAAGGGCAAGAGAGATACAGGACGGTAGTTCCTGACATCAGAGGGGTCCAAGCTAGGTTTTTTTAAGAGTGGGGTTACATGATATAAATCATTTTGTGGAGCAGCGTGAATATTAGCGACTTCAGATGTCCCTGTTAACGGCATCCCCGGTAGTCCCAGTTGTCAGGGTCCCCATTCACTCCCATTCATTTTCGAGACCTCACCAAAATTAATTGTTTTAAAGCACACACTAACTACGGCAGATAATACATCGATAAAAGAGAACACGACGGTGAAAAGGTACGTGTTTTGTTTTGATATTTAATGTAGTTTCAATGTTTTATTACCTTTTAAAAAAATAAATAAGAACCGGAAAACCTTATGTTATTTTAACTCCGTGAAGAATCTTTGCGTACGGTAAAGTTGACGTCAATTCACCAACTGTAGTAGGCGAGCGTTAGTTGTAGGTTTACGTCATAATAAAACTAAAAATCAAACTACGGCTTGTTGTATTTCTACGCAGTAGCATATCCAAAAATAGTTCCACTATTATAGCTAATTTAAACGTGACAACATCATATAAGCTCAAAACAAACACGTACCTTTTCACCGTCGTCTTCTCTTTTATCGATGTATTATCTGCCGTAGTTAGTGTGCGCTTTAAAACGATTCATTTTGGTGAGGTCGCAAAAATGAATGGGAGTGAATGGGGACCCTGACGGTCGGACTAACGACGATTCCCTTAACGGCCAGCAGGGATCGCTGATGTTGCTAATATTCTCACACTGCAAATATAATGGGGTAGGCTCCACAAAATGACTTATGTCACACTAAGGTGAAATATCCCTTTCAAGTCAGGTTGGGCCACTCGCGCCGTTCAGTTAAAATTTTTGTTTTGGGGGAAAAAATATCTCAGTTGACAAAGGTGGAGTCTCACAAGCTACCTCTCTCTGTGTCCCCTCTACCTTTCTTTGTGTCCCCTCTACCTCTCTCTGTGTCCCCTCTACCTCTCTCTGTGTCCCACCTCTCTCTGTGTCCCCTCTACCTCTCTCTGTCTCCCCTCTACCTCTCTCTGTGTCCCCTCTACCTTTCTCTGTCTCCCCTCTACCTCTCTCTGGGTCCCCTCTACCTCTCTCTGTGTCCCCTCTACCTCTCTCTGTGTCCCCTCTACCTCTCTCTGTGTGCCCTCTACCTCTGTCTGTGTCCCCTCTACCTCTCTCTGTGTCCCCTCTACCTCTCTCTGTGTCCCCTCTACCTCTCTCTGGGTCCCCTCTACCTCTCTCTGGGTCCCCTCTACCTCTGTCTGTGTCCCCTCTACCTCTCTCTGGGTCCCCTCTACCTCTGTCTGGGTCCCCTCTACCTCTCTCTGTGTCCCCTCTACCTCTCTCTGTGTCCCCTCTACCTCTCTCTGTCTCCCCTCTACCTCTGTCTGTGTCCCCTCTACCTCTTTCTGTGTCCCCTCTACCTCTCTCTGTCTCCCCTCTACCTCTGTCTGTGTCCCCTCTACCTCTCTCTGTGTCCCCTCTACCTCTCTCTGTGTCCCCTCTACCTCTCTCTGTGTCCCCTCTACCTCTCTCTGTGTCCCTCTACCTCTCTTTGTGTCCCCTCTACCTCTCTCGGTGTCCCCTCTACCTCTCTCTGTGTCCCCTCTACCTCTGTCTGTGTGCCCTCTACCTCTCTCTGTGTCCCCTCTACCTATCTCTGTGTCCCCTCTACCTATCTATGTGTCCCCTCTACCTCTCTCTGTGTCCCCTCTACCTCTGTCTGGGTCCCCTCTACCTCTCTCTGTGTCCCCTCTACCTCTCTCTGTGTCCCCTCTACCTCTGTCTGGGTCCCCTCTACCTCTGTGCATCCCCTCCTTTCAGTTCAACAGTGTATGTGTGTTTAAAATGCAAAGTGTGTATTAACCAGCCGGTGTGTGTGAATGTTTGTCTTTGTGTGTGTGTGTGTGTGTGTGTGTGTGTGTGTGTGTGTGTGTGTGTGTGTGTCCGGGAGTGGGCGTGTCTTAACAGGCTCCGCCTCTCTTTGCCCCCAGCACCTGTTCCACTACGTGACGGATCTCCAGAGCGAAGGCGTGGTGAAGATCCCGGTTGCCCAGGGAGACGATGCCTGGAAGGTGTACTTTGAGGAGACGGCTCAGGAGATCGTGGACGAGTTCGCCATGCGCTACGGCGTGGAGTCCATCTACCAGGCCATGACGTGAGTCTTACCAAACCCCAAATACACCGGCCATGACGTGAGTCTTACCAAACCCCAAATACACCGGCCATGACGTGAGTCTTACCAAACCCCAAATACACCGGCCATGACGTGAGTCTTACCAAACCCCAAATACACCGGCCATGACGTGAGTTTTTACCAAACCCCAAATACACCGGCCATGACGTGAGTCTTACCATATACATAAATATACTGTATATAAGCGGTGTTTCATCAGCATTACTCTCCAAAGTGATTCTAAAGTGATGCCCGATCATGATTTCCTATGAACTGGCCTGAGCAGTGATATACACCTGTGCCACAGTCAATGACTAAAAGCAATGCTGAAATAAAAACACTATTCTGTTGCCGTTATGCACCAGTAGTTAATTGATTGACGTTTATAGCTGCCTCCAGCATTAGCGCGGAGGCAGTGATGAGGCAACCCATGCAGTAATATTAATAATGCTGGTAATATCCATAACAATATGCAGAGCTGACCACCCCTGACTAATAGCTGTGAGATGAAGAAGGCGGCATGCAGAAAGTGAAATGCGGCATGGCTAACGTGCTGTACAGACGCAGGGAATAGTGCAGAGTATTGCGACGGTGCATGCACGCCCTGAGTAATGCGCTCGGTAATGCGCCTGGTGCATCCATGAGATATTTATTGCGACATTAATACGTTGGTGGTTTGTAGCAAGCTGTGCCCTTGTCAGCAGGCTTGTGTCTAACACACACACACACACACACACACACGCACACGGTAGGGTCTATATATAAACCTGCCTGTGAGATCACAATCACACCGCCGTGTACGTCACAGGAGGAAATGCGTCACCGCTGCCACACTGGACATCATCAGAAGCACAAAGAAATACTGCACAGATTATATAGACTAACCAGATGCTCAACTCTGGTAAATCATTATATTACATTACATGTTCAGCATTCAAGGTTAGCTCTTAATACTGAAATATCAATTTACCGTTGATGCTAAAACATTCAGATTTGGTTAATCTTCATGAATATTCATGAATGACCATGACCAGTGACAATACTGGTTGCAACGGATGTTCAGTCCTTCAGCTGGAGGTAACATATTTATAGATCTAATTACTGTAGAGTATTTCCATTATTAATGAACATTAGAGCAAGTGCTCAAAGCCTATGTGTTCTCCTGAGCGTAGCGTGAATACGGTTTGAGCATCTCATAGTTCAGCTGCAACGAGAGCTCACCGTCTTGGATTCATCTTTATCTGGAGTATCTTTGGTGCCGTTCTGATTGGCCAGTTCAGCAGGAGGTTTTTAAGGAGAGCACTTGTGTGTTCTCTTCCACCTTCCAGTCACTTCGTTTGCCTGTCGTCCAAGTACATGTGTCCGGGAGTGCCGGCGGTGATGAGCACGCTGTTGGCCAACATCAACGCCTACTACGCCCACACCACCCAATCCTCCAACAACGTCTCCGCCTGCGACCGCTTTGCCGCCTCAAACTTTGGGGTGAGTCTGAGCTCTGGCCCTGCGGTGACGGGCATTATGGGGGGTCTATCGGACTGAGTCAGGACATTGGTTCAGTGTCCATGTGACGAGCATTATGGGGGGTCTATCGGACTGAGTCAGGACATTGGTTCAGTGTCCATGTGACGAGCATTATGGGGGTCTATCGGACTGAGTCAGGACATTGGTTCAGTGTCCATTTGGGAAAACAAAAAAAGACCCCTCCAGTAACAACCTGGTTTCCCAGGAAGTCCACTATCAAAGCACTACATAGGCTCAGTCCTGATTAGTTTCAGCTGTCATTTTTGGACCTAACTTTTGTTGTTATGTTCAACTGTGCTGTTAATTAATTTAAATGTGTGTGTGTGTGTGTGTGTAACAGAAAGAGCGGTTTGTGAAGCTCCTGGACCAGCTACATAACTCCCTAAGGATCGACCTCTCCATGTACCGGGTACTGTACTGTGATGTCATAGCTTCCCTGTCTTTCCTGTGTCAGTTGTACTGTGAGGTCATCACTTCACTGTAACCATTCTGCCTGTTGTACTATGATGTAATCACCTAATTCCAACTTTCAGTTTTGTTTACTGTATTGTGACATCACCTCACTCAAACTCTCCTGTGTATCGCACTGTATTGTGACATCACCTCACTCAAACTCTCCTGTGTATCGCACTGTATTGTGATGTCATCGCTGCCGTTCCATTGTGTCTGCCCTACAGAGTAAGCTGTAATGTTTCAGACAGCTAAGTGGATGTGCCTGATCATGTACTGTATGTACACGGTAGTGGTACCCCAGAGAGAGTGGGCTGGGGCTCTAGTCTTTGGGATTGTAGAGGTCTAGCCCAGGATAGAGTGATGTAATTAAGCATTAGAAAGCTGGCTGTCTCTGCAGAGCCTGCTGTCTCCTCACTGTGTGATTTCCTGCCACAGAACAACTTCCCAGCAAGCAGCGCTGAGAGACTGCAGGACCTAAAGTCCACCGTGGACCTGCTCACCAGCATCACCTTCTTCAGAATGAAGGTGCATCTCTCTGTCTCTCTGTGTCTCTCTGTCTCTCTCTCTCTCTCTCTCTCAAACACACACCTTTTCTCTTTTCTCTTTTTCTCTTGTGTCTCCTCCATGCACTGACTTCTCTTCTTTTCCCATGCAACCCTTTGATTTCAAAACCTCAAGTCTCATTATACAAAAATTATACAGTGTTTTATTTTCAGGTACTCTTACAAGCGATACTATAACCTAGTGCACATGGATGGATCACTTTAAGCCAGGGTTGTTTCTCCTGACTAATTTTCCTATTGAACTCTATGGAAAAATAAGTCAGGAGAGTGACTTAAAGTGATCCATCCATATCTACTGCCTATCTAGCAGCAGAGTGATGGCTTGAGGCTTGTTTGATACCTCAGACCCTTGATGACTTACATCCATTTAGCCAACCATGTGTTCCATACTATTCCTGTGTAATTTACAGCTTAATCTAGTCCCACCCCCCAATTCTCATAAAGATCCATTCAAATGAGAACTGGTTCTCAACTGATTCATCTGGTTAAATAAAGGTCAAATAAAATAAATAAAAAATGCAGTGAAGTTATAGTATCGCTTGTAAGAGTACCTGAAAATAAGATATCAAGAGTTTTTTGATATCCTTTAATACCCATGTCATGATAGCATCACCTGTTTACCAGTGGGATGTTTCAAACAGGTGTTTTTTTGAACTTCCCAGTCTTTTTTTTGCCCCTGTCCCAACGGTTTTGGAATGTGTTTACAGGCATCAGATTCGGAATTGGCGTATATTTACTAAAATCAATAAAGTTGATAAGGTAAAACATTAAATATCTTTTTTTTGTACTGTTTTCAATTAAATATATTAAATTAAATTAAATAAATATGTAAAAGAAAATATACAAATCACAACTTTCTGCTTTTATGTGCATTTTACATACTGTCCCAACTTTTTTGGAATTGGGGTTTGTAGTTTGTACACTGGTGACTTTACGGATAGCCCTCCTCTACATTATATTTAAAAAGAACATACACTATTTATATGAGCTACAGTGATATAAACCGGGGCTAACAGAACTCTTTTAATATAAAAAACGTATTTACAGTATCAATGCTGGCTAACTATGGCAATGCAGACCCGCGACATAATCATTGTATGTAGAAACACTAGCATGAGCGATACTGCAAACATTACATCATACGGCCTCTGACCTCTGACCTCTGACCCCCCTCAGGTCCAGGAGCTGCAGAGCCCCCCCAGAGCCAGTCAGGTGGTGAAGGACTGTGTGAAAGCCTGCCTGAACTCCACCTACGAGTACATCTTCAACAACTGCCACGAGCTGTACGGCCGCGAGTACCAGGCCGACCCGGTACGTCCTGCATAGCTCGGGGTACCACCGCTCCTCTGGGGGAGGGGGTTATCATTTTATTAACTGCTCCGTAAACTTAAAAATCGAAATGTACATGATGGATCAAGCACTGGAATTATGGACAGCAGTGGAATCCCCTTTTGGAAGTGTAGAAGCGGATTCAAAATTCCTTTTAATGATGTCACAATGCCTTACGGGCCTTTTGGGGAGTGTTGTGATGATGATGTCGTAAGGCCTTCTCTGCCTTTGTGTAAGTGTAGTGATATATGAGCGGCACGGTGGCGCAGTGGTTAGCACTGTTGCCTCACAGCATGAAGGTACCGAGTTCGAATCCCGGCCGAGGGCCTTTCTGTGTGGAGTTTGCATGTTCTCCCCGTGTCAGCGTGGGATTCCTCCCACAGTCCAAAAACATGCAAGTTAGGTTAATTCGAGACTCTAAATTGCCCATAGGTATGAATGTGTAAGTGAATGGTGTGAGTGCTATAATTATAAAAGAAAAAAAAAAAGAAAAAAGTGTAGTGATATATTAATGCCCTTCTGTCCTTTAGGGAGCATAGTGATGATGTCATAATGCCCTTCTGTCCTTTAGGGAGCATAGTGATGATGTCATAATCGGTCCTCTGCACCCTTGGGCAGGGTAGTGATGAGGTCATTGTCCCCTCGTGTCTCCAGGCCAAGAAGGAGGTTCCCCCTGAGGAACAGGGCCCGAGCATCAGGAACCTGGACTTCTGGTCTAAGCTCATCACCCTGATCGTGTCCATCATTGAGGAGGATAAGAACTCTTACACGCCCTGCCTCAACCAGTGAGTGTAACGGCAGTCAACCCTCGGTTACGTCCCTCGGTGACGTCCCTCGGCCTCTCCTGTAAGTGTCATCACTACCCTGTATCTCTGCCCTGCGCCAGGTTTCCCCAGGAGCTGAACGTGGGGAAGATAAGCGCGGAGGTGATGTGGAACCTGTTCGCTCAGGACATGAAGTACGCCATGGAAGGTGAGCTCGGAATGCCAGCGGTCTAGCCTACCCAGAGCGCCACGGTCCCGTTTCGCGATGGCGCCACCAGCATCACGTGGCGGCGTTCTGTCAAAGCGCGGTCAACATTGTGGCTTTCCGCTGGCTACGTTAGCCAGAGTCTAACGGCTCTAACTGTGCCGTCATTTTCTGCTGACTCATGAACCCTCATTTCCCCTCTTCATGGTTTTTCTAGGTGGTGGCCCTGATATCTCCTCTGTAAGTGGAGGCAGTGGATAAGCATTAATTACACGCTTTGTCTCCCAGAGCACGATAAGAACCGGCTGTGTAAGAGTGCCGACTACATGAACCTGCACTTCAAAGTGAAGTGGCTCTTCAACGAATACTGCAAGGAGCTCTCTTTCTATAAGAGCCGAGTGCCCGAATACCCTGCGTGAGTACATACACACACACACACACACACACTAACACTGCCTACACACACACACACACACACACACACTGCCTACACACACACACACTGCCTACACACACACACACACACTAACACACACACACTACACACACACACACTAACACACACACACACACACACACTAACACACACACACTACACACACACACACTAACACACACACACACACACTAACACACACACACACTGCCTACACACACACACACTGCCTACACACACACACACACACACACACACACACTGTCTACACACACGCACGCACACACACACACACACACACTGCCTACACACACACACACACACACTGCCTACACACACACACACACACACACACACACACACACACACTGCCTACACACACGCACGCACACACACACACACACACTGCCTACACACACACACACACACACACACACTGCCTACACACACACACACACACACACACACACACACACTGCCTACACACACACATACACACACACACACTGCCTACACACACACACACACTGCCTACACACACACACACACACACACACACTGCCTACACACACACACACACACACTGCCTACACACACGCACACACTGCCTACACACACACACACACACACACACACTGCCTACACACACACACACACACACACACACACACACTGCCTACACACACACACACACACACTGCCTACACACACACACACACACACTGCCTACACACACACACACACACACACACACACACACACACACACGCACACACTGCACGCACACACACACACACACACACTGCCTACACGCACCCACGCACACACACACACACACACACGCACACACTGCCTACACACACACACACACACACACACACACACTGCCTACACACACGCACGCACACACACACACACACACACACACACACTGTCTACACACACTCACTCACACACACACACACACACTAACACACACACATATACACGTTTACTTACACACACACACACACACACACTGCCTACACACACACACACACACACACACACTGCCTACACACACTGCCTACACACACACACACACACGCACACACTAACACACACACATATACACGTTTACTTACACACACACATACACACACGCTGCCTACACACACACACACACACACACACACACTGCCTACACACACGCACGCACACACACGCACACACTAACACACACACATATACGCGTTTACTTACACACACACACACACACACACACACACGCTTACACACAGCTGCCGACAGACACCCATATTTTACATCAGACATTCATTGCAATATCAAGCATAACATTAGTTCAACTTTGTCTACAGTGAGTACAATGACCTTCTCATTCTGGTCAAAGAAGACATAAATTTGTAATATGTCACAAAATTCACAAAATCTCTTCCAGCAACTTCAGTATTTTAATAGATTTCTCAAACCTTTCTCAAATGCAACGTTGCGTTTAATATGCTGCAACTTGCTGTGGCATCTGGCTTCACACCTATGAGCGGTGTAGTATAAGGCTTCATACCTGAAATATTTCAGCATTACTGTGGTGAATGGAAGCTTCCTGCTTTGGGCCGCAGAGTCTCTGTGCTTTGAGCAGCAGGTCCTGGCTGAGTTTAGCAGGGTGTACCTGGCTGTTCTTGTGGAAATGACGCTCAGAGTATCGCGATCGAGCTCCAGCCCTTTCCTCTCCTCTTGCTGTTCCACAGGTGGTTTGAGCCGTTTGTCATCCAGTGGCTGGATGAGAACGAGGAAGTGTCGCGCGACTTCCTGCACGGTGCCCTGGAGAGGGACAAAAAGGACCAGGTAAATGCGAAACTCTTTTTTCTTTTTTTCTTTTTTCTTTTTTTTTTCCTGTTTCTCCCACACCCATAAGTTTCCCGCCATTTCTCTCTCTGTGCTTAATTTGGCCCACCGCCATTATTCCGCCACTGTAAGCGTGGTCTCGGTTACATTCTCTCTGCACTGTTTCACTGCTTAGATCAGATTTACACCAGTACAGGTGATCTGACATCATCATCAGGGGACACATCCTTAGAGATTGCTGCCATATCATTGGTCAAAGAGAGAGTGAGACTGCTCTCAGCTCATTGGTCAGGGGAGAGAGAGCGGGTGTGGGACACGTTGCTTGTTACTGTCACAGGGGCTGTTTCCCTCGTTAGTGAGAGAGTCACAGAAGACCGCTCGGCTCATTAGTCAGGGCGGAAGAGTCAGATGGGCCGTTACCCTCGTTAGTCAGGGAGAGAGGTCCCCGCTCCTCTGGGACAGGGCTGCCCAATTACTGCCTGACAGGACAGATCCCACCTGCAAAGGCCTGCAAAAAAACCCTCTAACAATGCATCTGTGTTTTTCTTTTTGCTCTTTTTTATAACGATGCCTTTTTTCCCCCACTCTCCCTCTCTCTCATAGTTCAAATGGGCTTTATTGGCTCAACCAAGCACCTCAACACTTTAACGGAACAAAATAAAGTTATCGATATATACAGCTAAATGCAAAATTTGTGGGACAGTGACAACAATTTTCGTACCTTTGGCTCTGTACTCCAGCTCATTGGATTTGAAATGAAACGATGAACGTGAGGTTAAAGTGCAGACTGTCAGCTTTAATTTGAGAGTATTTACATCCACATCGTGTGATCCGTGTAGGAACTACAGCCCTTTTTATACACCGTCCTTCTCCTTCATGCTCCCTCAGTTCCAGCAGACGTCTGAGCACGCTCTGTTCTCCTGCTCTGTGGTGGACGTCTTCTCCCAGCTCAACCAGAGCTTCGAGATCATCAGGAAACTGGAGTGCCCCGACCCGCAGATCGTGGGGAATTACATGAGGAGATTCGCCAAGGTGCGTCTGTAGACAGGGGCCTCACACAAGGGTCCTCACACAAGGGGCCTCACACAAGGGGCCTCACACAAGGGGCCTCACACAAGGGGCCTCACACAAGGGGCCTCACACAAGGGGCTGCATAATCTGCATAAATTCAGATGTATAAAAGAACACGTGCTGTGAGAATCTGTGTACCTCGGCACACGCTGGGACACCATACGTACGCAATGTTTGGAGACAGTGTGATATGGCGACCCCGTGACAGAAAGGCAGAGGGAGAAAATGGTAAACTTTGTGTAAGCAGACTTTTCTTCCTGAGCATTACTGAGTTTTATACATGTGGCCCCTGGGTTTTATACATGTGGCCCCTGGGTTTTATACATGTGGCCCCTGGGTTTTATACATGTGGCCCCTGGGTTTTATACATGTGGCCCCTGGGTTTTATACATGTGGCCCCTGGGTTTTATACATGTGGCCCCTGGGTTTTATACATGTGGCCCCTGGTCTATCTCCCCATTCCTGTATTCACACACACACACCATAGCGTACTGCTAAGTGATGGAGTAATGTAATGTAATGTAATGTAATGTTTCCCTGATTAAAATAAATAAAGACTCACAGAACAAGCTCTTCAGGGCATTTTCGTTGTCCAGGAAACGCATTATTATGTAAATTTTGACTTTGATTTATAAAGTTATAAAGATCAAACACCTGTGTCTCTTTCATCTTTGAGCACATGTCTCTCTACCCTCCCCCCCTCTCTACAGACCATTGGCAACGTGCTGCTGTCCTACGCTGACATCATCACTAAGGCCTTCGCTGATCACTGCGCTAAGGAGAAAGTGGTGAGTCTCTACCATGTTACAGCGTGGCCCAGACAGTCACCCTGGTTACGCGGGGCCGGCCATCCCGGCTCTTCCTGGGGCGCAGGTCAGGTCTCTGGTTACGCGGGGCCGGCCATCCCGGCTCTTCCTGGGGCACGGGTCAGGTCTCTGGTTGCGTGGGGCCGGCCATCCCGGCTCTTCCTGGGGCACGGGTCAGGTCTCTGGTTACGTGGGGCCGGCCATCCCGGCTCTTCCTGGGGCACGGGTCAGGTCTCTGGTTACGCGGGGCCGGCCATCCCGGCTCTTCCTGGGGCACGGGTCAGGTCTCTGGTTACGCGGGGCCGGCCATCCCGGCTCTTCCTGGGGCACGGGTCAGGTCTCTGGTTACGTGGGGCCGGCCATCCCGGCTCTTCCTGGGGCACGGGTCTCCTTCTCTGCCATCAGCTGCTTTATCACGTTTCAAAATATGGTAGCCTTTGAAGAAGGATAGTAGGCTTTTTTTGGAAGGTGTTCTAGAACTGCATTGCGTGCGTGTGTTTGTGCGCGAGCGCTTTTGTGTATATGTATATGTGTGCGTGTACGTGTGTGTTTGTGTGTGCGTGTTTTTGCGTGTGTGTCTATGTGTGTGTGTGTGCGTGTACATGTGTGTTTGTGTGCGTGTGTGTATATGTGTGTGTGCATGTGTACGTGTGTGTTTGTGTGCGTGTGATTGTGTGTGCGTGTGTGATTGCGTGTGTGTGTATGAGAAAGACAGAAACACACTAATGATGTGATGTCCCTGCAGCCCTGCATTCTGATCAATAACATTCAGCAGCTGCGTGTTCAGCTGGAGAAGATGTTTGAGGCCATGGGAGGCAAAGACGTGAGTGATTCCCTCAGCCCCGCCCTCTCTCCCTCAGCCCCGCCCCTCTCTCCCTCAGCCCCGCCCCTCTCCCTCAGCCCCGCCCCCTCTCCCTCAGCCCCGCCCCTCTCCCTCAGCCCCGCCCCCTCTCCCTCAGCCCCGCCCCCCTCTCCCTCCGTCCGGCCCCCCTCTCCCTCAGCCCCGCCCCCTCTCCATCAGCCCCGCCCCCTCTCCCTCCGCCCCGCCCCCCTCTCCCTCCGCCCCGCCCCCCTCTCCCTCAGCCCCGCCCCTCTCTCCCTCAGTAGTAAACAGTAGTGTGAACCACAGAACTGTGTGAACTTCATATGATTCTACATGGTGAGACATCACCCAATGTACTTTCCTTTCCTCAGTGACTACTGGAAGGCAACTGATGCTTCCAAGACAGCAGCTAGGTAGTTCGCTAGTAGTTTGTTAATTCTTATAAGGATTGCTAGTGAAAAATAAACATGGACTGACTTTTATTACTGTTGCAATACACCCCCCGGCCAGCGGCGTCAGTGCTGAGCGCAAGTGTTGCAGGGTCAGAACGAAGAAGTTTGTTTTTCAGTCGGTTGTATAGAAACGATTGGGTATAGCTCAATAAAAGTATGGATTACGGGCGAACCACTCATAGCCTGCCCTAGCTGGTTGAGATTTGTGCAGAGGACAGGTGCCGGACTAGGTCAGAACTTTCAGAATTACTCAACTCGATTCTGTTCGGCCGCAAAAATGGCTCTAAGTTACGGCGTCCGCTTTCTTCAATGGAGTGAGATGGAGCAATCACCCGGCCTTCCCTGCCTTTCGCCTTTCAGCTGAATGTGGAGGCCAGTGACTTCCTGAAGGAGCTGCAGGTGAAACTCAACAATGTGATGGATGACCTCAGCAGGGTGTTTGCTGTCAGGTAAAGCGTGTGAAAGGTCACAGGTCAACCACATAGCTGAGGCTGCGTGTGCAGGCACTCACAAAGATGATAGGTCCTCCTATATATATATTTTTATTTTTTTTGATGATGTTTGGGGGTACAGGGTAGTTCAGTGCAGACACAGATATCTTTGGGGGTACAGGGTGGATTAGTGAGGACACACAGCTCTTTGGGGGTACAGGGTGGATCAGTGAGGATGCAGAGCTTTTTGGGGGTACATGGTGGATCAGTGAGGACACAGCTCTTTGGGGGCACAGGGTGGATCAGTGAGGACGCAGAGCTCTTTGGGGGTACAGGATGGATCAGTGAAGACACACAGCTCTTTGGGGGTACGGAGTGGTTCATTGAGGACACACAGCTCTTTGGGGGTACGGAGTGGTTCATTGAGGACACACAGCTCTTTGGGGGTACGGAGTGGATCAGTGAGGATGCAGAGCTCTTTGGGGGTACGGAGTGGATCAGTGAGGATGCAGAGCTCTTTGGGGGTACGGAGTGGATCAGTGAGGATGCAGAGCTCTTTGGGGGTACGGAGTGGTTCATTGAGGACACACAGCTCTTTGGGGGTACAGGGTGGATCAGTGAGGATGCAGAGCTCTTTGGGGGTACAGGGTGGATCAGTGAGGATGCAGAGCTCTTTGGGGGTACGGAGTGGATTAGTGAGGATGCAGAGCTCTTTGGGGGTACGGAGTGGTTCATTGAGGACACACAGCTCTTTGGGGGTACAGGGTGGATCAGTGAGGATGCAGAGCTTTTTGGGGGTACATGGTGGATCAGTGAGGACACAGCTCTTTGGGGGCACAGGGTGGATCAGTGAGGACGCAGAGCTCTTTGGGGGTACAGGATGGATCAGTGAAGACACACAGCTCTTTGGGGGTACGGAGTGGTTCATTGAGGACACACAGCTCTTTGGGGGTACGGAGTGGTTCATTGAGGACACACAGCTCTTTGGGGGTACGGAGTGGATCAGTGAGGATGCAGAGCTCTTTGGGGGTACGGAGTGGATCAGTGAGGATGCAGAGCTCTTTGGGGGTACGGAGTGGATCAGTGAGGATGCAGAGCTCTTTGGGGGTACGGAGTGGTTCATTGAGGACACACAGCTCTTTGGGGGTACAGGGTGGATCAGTGAGGATGCAGAGCTCTTTGGGGGTACAGGGTGGATCAGTGAGGATGCAGAGCTCTTTGGGGGTACGGAGTGGATCAGTGAGGATGCAGAGCTCTTTGGGGGTACGGAGTGGTTCATTGAGGACACACAGCTCTTTGGGGGTACAGGGTGGATCAGTGAGGATGCAGAGCTTTTTGGGGGTACATGGTGGATCAGTGAGGACACAGCTCTTTGGGGGCACAGGGTGGATCAGTGAGGACGCAGAGCTCTTTGGGGGTACAGGATGGATCAGTGAAGACACACAGCTCTTTGGGGGTACGGAGTGGTTCATTGAGGACACACAGCTCTTTGGGGGTACTTTGTTTTTGCCTCTGTAACTTCATTTTTAATTGTTTTTATGCAGCGTTAATTAATATTTCTGAGAATGGTAACATCCAGTTGTGTTATTTATGTGGGCTAAATAGCTGCCATCAGCTCCGTCTGTCTGGTGATGCAGGTCATTACCTCCGTCTCTCTCTGCAGCTGTACATTATTAGCTTTCTCTCTCTCTTTCTTTCCATCTCTTTCTAGTTTCCGAGGGTATACTTTAAAATATATATATATATAATTTATGTGTGTTATGGTTTTTACTCTTATTTTTTCGCAGGAAATTTCTTTGCTGTTTTTTATTATTGTTTTTTTTTCTCTCTCCCTCCCTCCCTGTAGTTTCCAGTCTCAGATAGAGGAGAACGTGCGTCAGATGGGGGACATCCTGAGCCAGGTGAAGGGTACAAGTACGGTGCCGGCCAGTTCCTGCAGCAGTGTGGCCCAAGATGCCGACAACGTCCTGCAGCCCATCATGGACTTCCTGGACAGCAAGTGAGAGGCGGGCACAGCCCAAAAACACACCCTTCACCCCTCTCCTAACCTCTCTATTCACTGGGGATTAAGAGGGGGGGGTCTCTCTGTCACTCTGTGTAACTCTACTCTCTCTCTGCCACTCCCAGTGTAACTCTACTCTCTCTCTGCCGCTCTGTGTAACTCTACTCTCTCTCTGCCGCTCTGTGTAACTCTACTCTCTCTCTGCCGCTCTGTGTAACTCTACTCTCTGTCACTCTGTGTAACTCTACTCTCTCTCTGCCACTCCCAGTGTAACTCTACTCTCTCTCTGCCACTCCCAGTGTAACTCTACTCTCTCTCTGCCACTCTGTGTAACTCTACTCTCTCTCTGCCGCTCTGTGTAACTCTACTCTCTCTCTGCTGCTCTGTGTAACTCTACTCTCTCTCTGCCACTCCCAGTGTAACTCTACTCTCTCTCTGCCACTCCCAGTGTAACTCTACTCTCTCTCTGCCGCTCTGTGTAACTCTACTCTTTCTCTGCCACTCCCAGTGTAACTCTACTCTCTCTCTGTCACTCTGTGTAACTCTACTCTCTCTCTGCCACTCTGTGTAACTCTACTCTCTCTCTGCCACTCCCAGTGTAACTCTATTTTCTCTCTGTCACTCCCAGTGTAACTCTACTTTTTATTTTTCTGACACTCCCAGTGTAATTTTCTCTCTGACAGTCCCAGTGTAACTCTACTCTCTCTTTCTGCCACTCCCAGTGTAACTCTACTCTCTCTCTGCCACTCCCAGTGTAACTCTCTCTCTCTTTCTGCCACTCCCAGTGTAACTCTACTCTCTCTCCCTCTCTCCCAGCCTGACTCTGTTCGCTAAGATCTGTGAGAAGACTGTTCTGAAGCGTGTGCTGAAGGAGCTCTGGAAGCTGGTGATGAACACTATGGAGAAAACCATCGTCCTCCCGCCACTGACCGACCAGACAGTGAGTCCCTGTAACACTCACACACACACCCTGTAACACACGCACACACACCCTGTAACACTCACACACACACACACACACACACCCTGTAACACTCACACACACACACACACACACACACACACCCTGTAACACACACACACACACACACACACACACACCCTGTAACACTCACACACACACACACCCTGTAACACTCACACACACACACACCCTGTAACACTCACACACACTCACACACACTCACCCTGTAACACTCGCACACACACACACACACACACACCCTGTAACACTCACACACACACACACACACACACCCTGTAACACTTACACACACACACTCACACACACACCCTGTAACACACACACACACACACACCCTGTAACACTCACACACACACACACACACACACACCCTGTAACACTCACACACACACACACACACCCTGTAACACTTACACACACACACACACACACACCCTGTAACACTCGCACACACACTCACACACACACCCTGTAACACTTACACACACACACACACACACACACCCTGTAACACTCGCACACACACACACACACACACACCCTGTAACACTTACACACACACACCCTGTAACACTCACACACACACACACACACACACCCTGTAACACTCGCACACACACTCACACACACACCCTGTAACACTCGCACACACACACACACACACACACCCTGTAACACTCGCACACACACTCACACACACACCCTGTAACACTCGCACACACACTCACACACACACCCTGTAACACTCACACACACACACACACACACCCTGTAACACTCACACACACACACACACACACACCCTGTAACACTTACACACACACTCACACACACACCCTGTAACACTTACACACACACTCACACACACACCCTGTAACACTCACACACACACACACACACACCCTGTAACACTTACACACACACACACACCCTGTAACACTTACACACACACTCACACACACTCACACACACACACCCTGTAACACTTACACACACACTCACACACACACCCTGTAACACTTACACACACACACACCCTGTAACACTCACACACACACACACCCTGTAACACTCGCACACACACTCACACACACACCCTGTAACACTCGCACACACACTCACACACACACCCTGTAACACTCACACACACACTCACACACACACACCCTGTAACACTTACACACACACTCACACACACACCCTGTAACACTCACACACACACACACACACACACCCTGTAACACTTACACACACACTCACACACACACCCTGTAACACTTACACACACACCCTGTAACACTCGCACACACACTCACACACACTCACCCTGTAACACTCGCACACACACTCACACACACACACCCTGTAACACACACACACACACACACACACCCTTTAACACACACACACTCACACACACACCCTGTAACACTCACACACACACTCACACACACACACCCTGTAACACTTACACACACACTCACACACACACCCTGTAACACTTACACACACACTCACACACACACCCTGTAACACTCACACACACACTCACACACACACCCTGTAACACTTACACACACACACTCACACACACACCCTGTAACACTTACACACACACACACACACACCCTGTAACACTCGCACACACACTCACACACACTCACCCTGTAACACTCGCACACACACTCACACACACACACCCTGTAACACACACACACTCACACACACACCCTGTAACACACACACACTCACACACACACACCCTGTAACACTGACACACACACTCACACACACACCCTGTAACACTTACACACACACTCACACACACACCCTGTAACACTCGCACACACACTCACACACACACCCTGTAACACTTACACACACACACACACCCTGTAACACTTACACACACACTCACACACACACACCCTGTAACACTTACACACACACACACACACACACCCTGTAACACTCTCACACACACTCACACACACACCCTGTAACACTTACACACACACACACACACACACACACTCACACACACTCACACACACACTCACACACACACTCACCCTGTAACACTCACACACATACTCACACACACACCCTGTAGCACTCACACACACACTCACACACACACCCTGTAACACTTACACACACACTCACACACACACACCCTGTAACACTTACACACACACTCACACACACACCCTGTAACACTTACACACACACACACACCCTGTAACACTCGCACACACACTCACACACACACCCTGTAACACTTACACACACACTCACACACACACCCTGTAACACTTACACACACACTCACACACACACCACTAACACACACACACACACTCACACACACACCCTGTAACACTTACACACACACTCACACACACACCCTGTAACACTCGCACACACACTCACACACACACCCTGTAACACTCACACACACACTCACACACACACCCTGTAACACTCACACACACACTCACACACACACCCTGTAACACTTACACACACACACACACCCTGTAACACTTACACACACACACACCCTGTAACACTTACACACACACTCACACACACACCCTGTAACACTCACACACATACTCACACACACACCCTGTAGCACTCACACACACACCCTGTAACACTTACACACACACTCACACACACACACACCCTGTAACACTTACACACACACTCACACACACACCCTGTAACACTTACACACACACTCACACACACACCCTGTAACACTCACACACACACTCACACACACACCCTGTAACACTCACACACACACTCACACACACACCCTGTAACACTCGCACACACACTCACACACACACCCTGTAACACTCACACACACACTCACACACACACCCTGTAACACTCGCACACACACTCACACACACACCCTGTAACACTTACACACACACACACACCCTGTAACACTTACACACACACTCACACACACACCCTGTAACACTCACACACACACTCACCCTGTAACACTCACACACATACTCACACACACACCCTGTAGCACTCACACACACACTCACACACACACCCTGTAACACTCACACACACACACACTCACCCTGTAACACTCGCACACACTCACACACACACACCCTGTAACACTCACACACATACTCACACACACACCCTGTAACACTCACACACACACTCACCCTGTAACACTCACACACATACTCACACACACACCCTGTAGCACTCACACACACACTCACACACACACCTTGTAGCACTCACACACACACACACACACTCACCCTGTAACACTCGCACACACTCACACACACACACCCTGTAACACTCACACACATACTCACACACACACCCTGTAACACTCACACACACACTCACACACACACCCTGTAGCACTCACACACACACTCACACACACACCTTGTAGCACTCACACACACACTCACACACACACCCTGTAACACTCGCACACACACTCACACACACACCCTATGTCTCTGGGCCCCTGAGTCAGGGGCATCTCTGAGGTCCTGGGGGGGTAGGGGGTTGTATTAAGACAGTATAGCTGTGGAGCACTTTCCCAAACCGTGCACAGTTCCATGGTTTCCTGGTGTGACACAGTGCCTGGCGATCTCTTACAGGTGAAACTATGAGCCTAGATGGGCTGAATGGCCTCTTCTCATCACTCTAAAGTTTATATATTTTACAGTTGATGTCCCCCTCACGTATCTTGGTGCTTCTTGCTCTGTGATTGGTTAATGTGATCACCGTAGGTACAATAACTCGTGCTTGCCACCGCAAAAAACTGTAAGGTCAGCATTCACATGCCAAGGTTTTCACATGCCTTGCTTCTAGAACAAAATAGTGTTCTAGAAGAGTGTTCCGAAATATTCTGGAATAAAATTGACCATACAGTTCTATTTCTGTGACCTAATTTCTCACAGAATTATTACCACCCACCACAGATCACATAAAATGAGTTAACCAATCAGATTTTGAGGGGCGAGGCTCTGTTAATGGCTGTCCTTCTTTTTGCAGCGCAAGGTGAAGCTCGCTTGTCACAGTGATGTAAGAATTTAAATATTCAAACGCTCTCGCTCAATGTCTCCTGTCGCCCCCCCCCCCCCCCCACCGTTCACATCTCCTGTTTGTCTTCCCCTCCTCTGTGCAGCAACTCTGCTGCTTTTCAAAAATAATCCGACAAACCAACATTAACCTTCCTCTTACTCTTTAGATAGTGTAAAGTCCTGCTAGCTTATGAGGCAAAACACCTACAGCAGCAGTTTACCTTCCTGGTTCTGATGTATCCACTGCTATAATACAGGTTTATGGTATAATTTAGTATAGTAATATAGTATAATAGAGAACTAGTAGCATGGCACAGCTGGTTATAATTTTTCACTCCCTACGTAGTACGTCTTGATAATTATGGATGATATTGATATCGGAACATGCTTCACTTTTTGTAGTATTATGTGGCCCAGTCGGTAACGCCCAGTCGGTAACGCCCAGTCGGTTACGCCCAGTCGGTAACGCCCAGTCGTCCACAAGCATCATTTCAGGGGGGTTTGTTGATTGTAGTTTTTTGAGTGTGTGCTGTTTCCCTAAGCCTCTCTCTCAGGGGCGATGTGTCTCTGCGTCGCTGATGAGTGATCTACAGTTTCACTGCTGTCACGTGTGTGTGCAGTGTGCAGTGTGCAGTGTCCAGTGTCCAGTGTGCAGTGTGCAGTGTCCAGTGTGCAGTGTCCAGTGTGCAGGTCACTTTACCTCTGTCTGTGTTCACACTGTTCAGTCCTGTAACTTTAGCTTTCTGTGTGAGTGTGTGAGTGTGAGTGTGTGAGTGTGTGAGTGAGTGTGTGAGTGAGTGTGTGAGTGTGTGAGTGAGTGTGTGAGTGAGTGAGTGAGTGAGTGAGTGAGTGTGTGTGTGAGTGTGAGTGTGAGTGTGTGTGTGAGTGTGAGTGTGTGAGTGAGTGTGTGAGTGAGTGTGTGAGTGAGTGAGTGAGTGAGTGTGTGTGTGTGTGAGTTTGTGTGTGAGTATGTGTGTGTGTGTGTGTGAGTGTGTGTGTGTGAGTGTGTGAGTGAGTGTGTGTGTGTGTTTGCGCGTTTCCGGTCTTCCCTTCTGTATTGAGTCTATAGCTTCTCTCTTTGCCTGTGGTACTTTTTCTGTATCAGTCTGTTCTACTGAATAAAACCATTTACCCCCCCTCCCCCCCTCCCCCTTCTCACCAACCCCAGGGCACCCAGCTCATCTTCAACAAGGCCAAGGAGCTGGGACAACTTTCCAAACTTAAGGTGCCGGCCATTCACTCTTCAATTACAGAAGCACTGCAAAAAATATGTTAATATGTTAAAAATATTTTAATCTTAACAACCAATTTAGTCTTATATTTAGACTTAAAATCATCTCACTTTATTACTTTTTTTGCAAAAAAAAAGGCAAATAGTTTAAGTAACTTAAAAGAAGTTAATATTTTGTACTTGAGAGAAAAGAAATAAGATTAAGTCTTATTACAAGACTAAAACACTTTAAGACAGACATTTTTTGCAGTGAGCTCATCCTTCAGTTCCTGTTTTCCACCAGAGAACAGCTCCTCAAACACGGCTGAGGAGCTCGCCTGCATTTGGGGCCGCTAAAATACGAGCCATGGCATTAGCTTTATCGTCCTGAGACCGGACATTGGGGCCGCTAAAATACGAGCCATGGCATTAGCTTTATCCCCCTGAGACCGGACATTGGGGCCGCTAAAATACGAGCCATGCCGTTAGCTTTATCCTCCTGAGACCGGACATTGGGACCGCTAAAATACCGTCCTGAGACCGGACATTGGGACCGCTAAAATACAAGCCATGGCGTTAGATTTATCGTCCTGAGACCGGACATTGGGACCGCTAAAATACGAGCCATGGCATTAGCTTTATCCTCCTGAGACTTGACATTGGGGCCGCTAAAATACGAGCCATGGCATTAGCTTTATCCTCCTGCGACCGGACATTGGGGCCGCTAAAATACGAGCCATGGCATTAGCTTTATGCTCCTGAGACCGGACATTGGGACCGCTAAAATACGAGCCATGGCATTAGCTTTATCCCCCTGAGACCGGACATTGGGGCCGCTAAAATACGAGCCATGCCGTTAGCTTTATCCCCCTGAGACCGGACATTGGGGCCGCTAAAATACGAGCCATGCCGTTAGCTTTATCCCCCTGAGACCGGACATTGGGGCCGCTAAAATACGAGCCATGGCATTAGCTTTATCCCCCTGAGACCGGACATTGGGGCCGCTAAAATACGAGCCATGCCGTTAGCTTTATCCTCCTGAGACCGGACATTGGGGCCGCTAGAATACGAGCCATGGCATTAGCTTTATCGTCCTGAGACCGGACATTGGGGCCGCTAAAATACGAGCCATGGCATTAGCTTTATCGTCCTGAGACCGGACATTAGTTTTTGTCCCCTGTAGGGAACGTGAGTCTCTGGTATTAATCTCAAGAACTGTGTATTCTACCACGCTGAAACCTACACTACAAAAAATACACTAAAAATAAAATAAATCATATTTTTGAAACTATTTTCACTGCAACATGTTTCTGTCAAACAAGTCACTTGTATTATGTCAAAGAAGTTAAAATACATATGAAAGGTACACATTATGCCACATCCATTTTGTTTGTTTTATTTATTCAGATTGTGATTAAAATTCTAAATATCATGTTTTGTGAAATATCAAAAGATATGTCTTTTCATCACTGGTCTTTTTGACCAATTGATGTCAGTATCTCATATGAAATTAAATGAGTTCCCACACACCGTGTTTCTTGCACTTATTAGCTTACTATTATGATTGTGTAGAGTAGGTTTTTTTGGAATGCCTTTTTCAAAATTCTAAGTAAAGTGTTCTAGAACTCCTTTGCTATCAGTTACCAACAGTGATTGTTACACCAGCATTAGAATGTTCAGTTAAGAACATTCTAAAGCACATATTTGTGATCGTACACATTAAATTGTTAAATATAAGATGGTTCCTGACGGAATTTTTTATTTTTTTTTGATGAATAAAACCTGTCTTTTTATTGTATGTGTCCCCACAGTTGTATGACTGTAAAGTGCTGTTTCTGTTTTTTTTCTGAGTCCTTTTGTTGCTGAAACTCAGTCGCTTGAGGGCTGTCTTGTATCTCCCGACCAGGAGCACATGGTTCGAGAGGAGGCCAAGGCACTCACACCCAAACAGTGCGCTGTGGTGGAGCTGGCACTGGACACCATCAAGGTGCGCATCACTTCCTGTTGGGCTCAGGAAACGCATCACAAACACTTTTGAGCTCATGCATACACTGAAACAGAATTAGTGGATCACTCTTTTGTCTGTCGTGGGATCTTGTCAGACTTTAATTACTGGCTCATATCAATAGCTTTATGATCACAGAATGAGCCATTTTGCTCTTTTACAGACCGACATGCTCTATTCAGGCTCGTCTTCAGTAGGAATAAGTAGCTGAAGCTTATTAACACAAAAGAATATAAGATTTGAAAACTTGAAAGGATCATTATATCTTTTTGTTTTAAGCTTGTTGACGCTTGCCCAGGGACAGTGACACTCATGTCTGTCCTTACGGCATAACCTTTCCGTATTAGGGAGACCAGATGTCCCGTTTTCCTGGGACAGCCCCGTATCTCAGCCCTATTTTCCTGTGTCCCGATTTATTCAGAGAAAGTATTGATTTGTCCTGTGTTTCAGTGAGTCTTCTCACTGGACTCACCATTATTGTAGGTTCCCATTGCATTATGCACCTGGTCCTCTGGGGAATTTGATCGCCCTGTTTCTTTACACATGTTCTCAGACTCTAATGATTAACCATCATAGGGTGCTCTCTCTCTCTCTCTCTCTCTCTCTGTCTCTCTCTCTCTCTGTCTCTCTCTCTCTCTCTCTCTCCATGTGACAGAGGGTTAAGTGTGATGTCATATCCCCTCTGTGCCGCAGCAATACTTCCATGCCGGTGGGGTGGGGCTGAAGAAGGCGTTTTTGGAGAAGAGTCCCGACCTGCAGTCGCTTCGCTACGCCCTGTCCCTCTACACGCAGGCCACCGATAAACTCATCAAGAAGTTCATCCAATCCCAGCATGCTCAGGGTAAGGCCCTCCCCCTCAGCCGCACGCTGTCGTTCTGTCCGTTCTTCTCTCGCTCTTACATCACTCCTCTCCGTTTAACGGTTTCTCCTTTCAGTCCTTTTCTCTATTCTATCACTCTTTTTGTGCTCTGTTTATCAATCTCTCAATCTCTCCCTCTCTCTCTCTCTTACCCTCCTGTCTTTATCCTATCACTCCTATCACTCCTTCGTTCACGCTCCCTCTCTTCTACTCTCTCTCTCTCCCGCTTTCCTCATCGATCCTCCCTTTCTTTCAGTCTCTCTCTTTCTACCATCTATCATCCTTTTTTAATCTACAGTGCCCTCCACTATTATTGGCACCAATGGTAAAGATGAGTAAAAAAAAATTTTGTGCTGAATTAGCTTAATTTCACACTGAAAAATTAGAAAAATCAAACCTTTAATTGAAGTACATTTAAAGTGATCCATCCATATCTACTGCACATCTGACAGCAGAGTGATGGTTTGAGGCGCGTTTGATACCTCAGACCCTTGATGACTTACAGCCATTTTACCAACCATGTATTCCACACTGTTCCAGCATAATTTACAGCTAAATCTAGTTCCACCCCCCAATTAAAGGTTGGATTTTTTCAGTGTGAGATTAAGCTAATTCACCAAACAGTGGATCTTTACCAGGGGTGCCAATAATAGTGGAGGGCACTGTATATTATGCGATCCTTCCTCTAGGAATCCAAGCCCCTCCCCCTGTTTTTGTTTTACATTTATCAATGCAATACATACAAACATACATACATACAAACAATTACATACATTTTAATACGTGGAATATAAATTTCAATAGGTCTAAACTGATAACAAATGATAACAAATTGGACATCACTCTCACTCACACACACACACACACACACACACCCACAATACCCCCCCCCCCCCCCCCCCTCCTATCACCACCTTTCTGTTATTGGTTGTTCCTGTTATTGATTGTTATCACTGTTTGTCTGAGTAAGACTCTGTCTGCTTTGTCAAAGTGCAGAGGCCGCCACACTGAGCTGAATTAGCGGCAGCTGGGGTGGGGTCAAAGATGGTTTAGACGTATAGTATCAATGAGACTTCAAAAAGGAAAGGCTTTTACAACCATACAGACATACAGAAGGAGTGTAGCCGCTCGATTTTATAAATGCATGACTTTAATTCCTAATTGGGTGTTCAGAAGTATCGCTGATCCAGACATGTGGCTTTTTTGCCCACTGTATTATTCATATCTAAACTAGTGGCTGACTGTATTTTCATTGGGCAGTACCTTCATTGAATACATAAGACCCTCACGCGTAGCTAAGGGTGGCTAAATGTAGCTGAGCTCAATCGTAGCTGAGAGAGGCTAAATGTAGCTGAGCTCAATCGTAGCTGAGAGAGGCTAACTATAGCTAAGCTCTACCATAGCTAAGAGTGGCTAAATGTAGCTAAGCTCAATCGTAGCTGAGAGAGGCTAACTGTAGTTAAGGTCTACTGTAGCTAAGGGTGGCTAAATGTAGCTGAGCTCTACTGTAGCTAAGAGTGGCTAACTGTAGTTAAGGTCTACCGTAGCTGAGAGTGGCTAACTGTCGCTAAGCTCTACCATAGCTGAGAGAGGCTAAATGTAGCTAAGCTCTACTGTAGCTGAGAGTGGCTAACTGTAGCTAAGCTCTACTGTAGCTAAGAGTGGCTAACTGTCGCAAAGCTCTACCATAGCTGAGAGTGGCTAACTGTAGCTAAGGTCTACCGTAGCTGAGAGTGGCTAACTGTCGCAAAGCTCTACCATAGCTGAGAGTGGCTAACTGTAGCTAAGCACTGAGAGAGGCTAGCTGTAGCAAAGTGCTACCATAGCTAAGCGTGCCTAACTGTATCTTGTTTTATCACAGTGTCTGTATTGCTTTCTGTCCTCCTGTCCTAAAGTCTTTTGAATGCAGCTGGTGAACCGGAGCATCTAGCAGATTGCTCTTCTGCTTCTCCACCTCTGTGTGTGTGTGTGTGTGTGTGTGTGTGTGTGTGTGTGTGTGTGTGTGCGTTCGCTCATGTCTTTCTCCTGTTCTGTGTTTTTCCTCTCTCTCCCTCTCTCTCTCTTTCCTTGTCCTCCCCTCTTTCTGCTCAGTTCATGGAGGGAAGGGAGTGAGATACACCCATAGCGAGGATGTGTACCCAGAGAAGGGTATGTTCAGGTCTCCAAAAATGTAGAGCAAGCACACGGTCTACACTCCCCCCTGTGTGGAGTACACCGCCGTAGAGTATGCACACGTTCTGCACTCCCCCCTGTGTGGAGTACACCGCCGTAGAGTATGCACACGTGTGTGTGTGTGTGTGTATGCATGCACCTGTGTGTGTGTGTGTGTGTGTGTGTGTGTGTGTGTGTGCGTGCGAGTGTGAGTGTGTGCACGCTTGTGCTAAGTCTCTGCGGCTCTGTTCCATTGGAAGGTCTTGGAGGAAGCAATGAGTTGTTTTTTTTGCCTGGAATTTCTGAAAGTTTAAACTATACTGTTGACAGTTGGCTACGTTTGTCTGGAAAGGCTGTTTCCAAGGCAACCACCCCCCCCACACACACACCCACACCCACACCTACCTTCCCCCCCAAAAAAATTTAAACCCACCCCCTGTTTTCCTCCCACACTGCACAGCTGGACTGAGTCAGACTGCTTACTCATCTCCATCTTAAGTGGCCTTTGAGTAATCACATCCGTACAAAGCCAGTGTATGAGATTGATCTGGTGGAATGGCGTGTGATATATCCCTTTTACTTTTAAGGTCTTCGCCCACGCACTCAAGGGATCCAGTCCTCTTTTCCTGGTGCCAATTCTGTCTGCATTACTTTACTGCTGGTTCTGTACACCAACCAGATACTCCACTCCTGTATTCATTAAAGTTTACAGTGGCCAGGTGCAACGTGGTGGCAGTGGATTTTCTGTGCTGTAATATAACGCCGGAAACGCCTATCTTCTGTATTTAAGAAGCAGAGAGGGCTGAAGTAATGCAGGAGGTGACTATCTGGTTCTCCTATGACATCTGTGTGGTGTTACTCATCCATCCTCTTAATTAAAATGCGGAGGAAAGAGGAGTTATGGACGCTGGCCTGTTGGCTTTGGCCCAGAAAGTGCCGGAAGCCCTCCTGAGTCACCCGCAGTTTCTCTGTCTTGTGTTATTTCCCAGGTGTGAAACGGCCTGGCTTTGTTAGAAATTACCTTCAATTTACGGGATTGCTGACCTTTAAGTTCAGGCACGTTGATGGGATGCCCCTCTCTCTAGCTGGCAGTGGAGTCCTTTATGTTGCAAGAATGAGCTTTTTTAAAAATTGTATTTGCCTTGGGGGGAGGGGGGGGTGGGGGCACAACCCAACCTCTCTTTGTGTCACTCTTTCATAACCCAACTGCTCAGTACAGGCTTATAACTGCACTCATTAATTTTTTTGAGCTTTAATCAGGAGATGGAGGGATGAGAAACAAAGAAAGCACTCCACCTCCATTCCCCCTTTCCCCCCCCCTCTTAATGAGACCAGTCACTCTCGCTCTCTCTCTCTCACATCACTGATAGCCCCCCTGAGCCCACCCTTTCGGAGGATTACAATGGCTTTATGTCAAGTCGGGAAATAGCTGTTCCGCTTCTCGCGGCTTGAAGCTTCGTCTTCCGTCGGAAAGCGAGTCAGTGGCTCAATCGTTCGTCCTCGTCACAATGTTGTCACAGGGTTATCTCGGAGTGATGATCAGTGTCGCAGGGTTATCTCGGAGTGATGATCAGTGTCGCAGGGTTATCTCGGAGTGATGATCAGTGTCGCAGGGTTACTCGCGAGCGATGATCAGTGACATTAGCTGAAATAGAACCATTTCCTCAGTCAATATTTCTGCACCCCGACATCCATGAAATACCTCTTCTAGCTCCAGAGTCGGGATAATGAAATAGGTACAGACAGCTATGGTGTCACCTTACTGGTAGAAAACAAAGAGGAGCTCCACCAATCACAGATTACATTGCTAACAATCAATAGAATAGCACCGAAAGTGATTGGTGGATATTAGTTCCTCATGTGTGATGCATTATAATTCTAAATAATGAATTTGCGTAAGGAGATAAATAAAGTTGTATTTAATATCCTACAGGGAAGCAGGAAGTATAGCCAGAACAAAGCCGCCAATCACCTGTCTGTGTTCTATTGGTTGTTACCAACGGATTCCTTGATTTGTGGAGTACTTCTGTTTTCTAAATGTAAGGTGATGCCATGTCGACTTTTATTGTTCCTGCTAACACAGTAACCTGCCAGCCCCTCTCCTGACAAACTGAGCCAATGTCTGAGCGGGGCCCCCTGCTGGTGCTCCCCTGCATGTGCACCCAGAATGTCTTAAAAAAAAACAAAAAAACACCATCCTCATCCTCAGCCAGCATGATGAAGGACACATTACAAAGGAGTCAGTTACGCAGATGCTGGGCTGGTTTCACTCTCACATCGAGAAACAACTGCCCTCAAGAGAGCTACATCTTAATCCTGCCCAGGGATGGAAATGGCACTTCCAGGAGCCTGTAGAGGTTTGAGCCGCTCCGGGTTTTACTAGATGCTAACAAACGTCCACATTGGGAGCTCCCCTGCACGGACAACCGTGCTTCCACTCCCTATTGCTTGCCCTGGGTGGGGAGACCTGGTGCATTTCAGCATGTGAATGCCCACGCGGAGCATAGCATGTTAGTGATAAGGTGTGCTGTGTGAGAGAGGGATTTATGAAGCAGGGTTGACATCGATGCCAAACCGGACCTACGCAGCTCCGTTTCTTCGGGGGGGAGGGGGGGTCAATTCCAATTTAGTCCCTTCAGAAAGTTTATAAAACTAAATTAATAAATATTTTTTTAAATCGTCATTATGAGCCCTGAAGTGAGCTCACTGAGAACTTAATTGAAGTGGATTTGACCCCCAAATCTCATGGATAGTACTTCCGGTTCAGCACCGTGGTGATCTGTCTTGACTGTGTTTCATTTATCCTGAGCGAGACAGGCCAACAGAACCAGTGAGTACCTACTTTGAATTTTTATCTTTAATCCACCAGGTTCTGGGGTGGAGGATGCTGTGGGGGAGGTGTCTATCCATGTGGAGATTTGCACTCACCCCAACACTGGAGAGCACAAGATCACAGTGAAAGGTGAGTGTGTAGAACACAAGGTCACAGTCACAGGAGAGTGTGTAGAACACAAGGTCACAGGAGAGTGTGTAGAACACAAGGTCATAGTCACAGGAGAGTGTGTAGAACACAAGGTCACAGTCACAGGAGAGTGTGTTGAACACAAGGTCACAGTCACAGAAGAGTGTTGAACACAAGGTCACAGTCACAGGAGAGTGTGTAGAAAACAAGGTCACAGTCACAGAAGAGTGTGTTGAACACAAGGTCACAGTCACAGGAGAGTGTGTAGAACACAAGATCACAGTCACAGGAGTGTGTGTAGAACACAAGGTCACAGTCACAGGAGAGTGTGTAGAACACAAGGTCACAGTCACAGGAGAGTGTGTAGAACACAAGGTCACAGTCACAGGAGAGTGTGTAGAACACAAGGTCACAGTCACAGGAGAGTGTGTAGAACACAAGGTCAGTCACATGAGAGTGTGTAGAACACAAGGTCAGTCACAGGAGAGTGTGTAGAACACAAGGTCAGTCACAGGAGAGTGCGTAGAACACAAGGTCAGTCACAGGAGAGTGTGTAGAACACAAGGTCACAGGAGAGTGTGTAGAACACAAGGTCACAGGAGAGTGTGTAGAACACAAGGTCACAGTCACAGGAGAGTGTGTAGAACACAAGGTCACAGGAGAGTGTGTAGAACACAAGGTCACAGTCACAGGAGAGTGTGTAGAACACAAGGTCACAGGAGAGTGTGTAGAACACAAGGTCACAGTCACAGGAGAGTGTGTAGAACACAAGGTCACAGTCACAGGAGAGTGTGTAGAACACAAGGTCACAGTCACAGGAGAGTGTGTAGAACACAAGGTCACAGTCACAGGAGAGTGTGTAGAACACAAGGTCACAGTCACAGGAGAGTGTGTAGAACACAAGGTCACAGTCACAGGAGAGTGTGTAGAACACAAGGTCACAGTCACAGGAGAGTGTGTAGAACACAAGGTCACAGTCACAGGAGAGTGTGTAGAACACAAGGTCACAGTCACAGGAGAGTGTGTAGAACACAAGGTCACAGTCACAGGAGAGTGTGTAGAACACAAGGTCACAGTCACAGGAGAGTGTGTAGAACACAAGGTCAGTCACAGGAGAGTGTGTAGAACACAAGGTCAGTCACAGGAGAGTGTGTAGAACACAAGGTCACAGTCACAGGAGAGTGTGTAGAACACAAGGTCACAGTCACAGGAGAGTGTGTAGAACACAAGGTCACAGTCACAGGAGAGTGTGTAGAACACAAGGTCCTACTTGGGAACCAAACCTCCCTCCTGAAAAGGCCAATTACTCTCAATGGCTCAGCAGGGTCTCCTGTTTAATGTAGAAAGTATACATCGATCAGCCACAACATTAAAACCGCTGACAGGTGATGTGAATAACATTATCTCGTTGTTATTTTAGTTCTGTACTTTGAGTGTGAAAGGATACAATGACAATGAGGTTGAAGTGCAGACTGCTTTAATTTGAGGGCATTTTCATCCATATCGGATGAACCGTTTAGAAATTCTAGAACCTTTTGTACATAGCCCATTTTTGGGAATCAAAAATATTGGACAGTTTAACATAATGTAGACTAAAGTAATTTTTAATATTTGGTCGCATATCCTTTGCATGCCATGATTTCCTGATGTCTGTGACCCAACAACATCAAAAGACTCTTGATATCTTATTTTCTGGTACACTTACGACTTACTATAATGTTTGGATCATTTGAATGGATCTCTGTAAATTATGCTGGAACAGTGTGGATATTTGGTTGTAAATGCTGAACAGTGTGGATTACATGGTTGGTAAAATAGCCGTAAGTCATCAAGGGTCTGAGGTATTAAAAGAGCCTCAAACCATCACCCTACTGCCAGGTATGCAGTAGATATGGATGGATCACTTTAAGGGTTGTTTCTTGAATTTATCTATTGGAAAACTTAAAGTCAGAAATAAGTCAGAAGAAACCCTTCAAGTTATTATAAGTTTTGCCGAGCAAGACAAAATTGGAATCATATTTGAGACAAAGCTTATGCAAATTAATTAAGTTACTTGCTACATATTACTATAACAATAAACATGTATTTTTTTCCCTTACCTGTAATAATCAAGCACATTATCTGGTAAATTAACTCATCTTGCTGATTTCCGAGGTCTCATTTATTTGTAGAATACATTTTTTAAATATAACCCAACATGAAATATAAACCTGTGGCTCTCATGGACCAGGATTAGAACCTCTGTCTTAAAGGTACAACAGTTAACCTTACCCCCCCCCCCAGTGGTTGCCGCTAACGACCTACAGTGGCAGACCTCCGGAATATTCCGTCCCTTCGTGGAGGTCTACATCATCGGCCCCCACCTGAGCGACAGGAAGAGGAAGTTCGCCACAAAGTCAAAGAACAACAGCTGGGCGCCTAAGTTCAGCGAGGCGTTCATATTGTGAGTGACCCCAAATGTTTGTTTCATGCAAATGGATGGGAAATCATGTTTAATTGTAAACTGTGTTGAAATTAATGGATGGAAATTAGTTTGAAGACTTTGGATTTAAAATTTGTTTCAAACATGCATAAGACTTATAGTCCGAAAAAAGCTGAAAAAAACTCAATGCCATTTTCGTCTCTCCGATGGCTGGGAAACTGTTTATTTAACAACCACAGTGAAATACAGAAGCAAAATTAATTATTGAAAATGAGTGAGGACCATTATGATGAAAAATAACTTTTTGGAGAAAATTTGTAAAATACATCATAAGGCTATATGTCCAACAAGTGAAAAATTTAGATGGATGGAAATCGTGTTTATTTAATACCCAAGATGAAATCAATTATTGAAAATTAGTATAAGGAAGATTATGATGAAAAATGAGTTGTCGAAAAAGTGGAAAAATACAAAAATTATAAATATGCATTTTTTTTTTCATTCCGATGGATGGGAAATCATGTTTATTTAATATAGGTATTTGTGTGCAAAAAGTATGAATATGCCTTTTTTTTTTATTGTGATTTATGGGAAATCATGATTATTTCATATGAAAGCTGAAATAAATGTTCTTTTAAATGTCATAATACATAAGTCTATAATCTTATGTCCAAAAAGTGAAATTACAAGATTTATGAACATAATTTTTTCAGTGAGATTGATGGGAAATCGTGTTTAATATCCAAGGTGAAACAAATGAAAATTAGTTTTAGTGAAAAATCTGCAAAATACACTAGTATATAGTTTTATAGACTAGTCAATAGTTTTATATACAAAAAGTGAAAAAATTATGAATGCTTTTTTTTTTCATTCCAAAGGATGGGAAATCATGTTTATTTAATATCCAAGGTGAAATAAATGATTGAGTATGAGGACCATTATGATGAACTATACGTTTTTGGGAAAAAATTGTAAAATACATAAGGTTATAGTCTTATATCCAACAAGTGGGAAATCATGTTTATTTAATATTAAATTAGAGAAAATGTGTTTGAGGACCTTTATGAAGGTGAGAGGTCATGAGCAGGTAAAATGTGTTTGAGGACCTTTATGAAGGCGAGAGGTCATGAGCAGGTAAAATGTGTTTGAGGACCTTTATGAAGGTGAGAGGTCATGAGCAGGTAAAATGTGTTTGAGGACCTTTATGAAGGCGAGAGGTCATGAGCAGGTAAAATGTGTTTGAGGACCTTTATGAAGGCGAGAGGTCATGAGCAGGTAAAGTGTGTTTGAGGACCTTTATGAAGGCGAGAGGTCATGAGCAGGTAAAATGTGTTTGAGGACCTTTATGAAGGGGAGAGGTCATGAGCAGGTAAAATGTGTTTGAGGACCTTTATGAAGGTGAGAGGTCATGAGCAGGTAAAATGTGTTTGAGGACCTTTATGAAGGCGAGAGGTCATGAGCAGGTAAAATGTGTTTGAGGACCTTTATGAAGGCGAGAGGTCATGAGCAGGTAAAATGTGTTTGAGGACCTTTATGAAGGCGAGAGGTCATGAGCAGGTAAAATGTGTTTGAGGACCTTTATGAAGGCGAGAGGTCATGAGCAGGTAAAATGTGTTTGAGGACCTTTATGAAGGCGAGAGGTCATGAGCAGGTAAAATGTGTTTGAGGACCTTTATGAAGGCGAGAGGTCATGAGCAGGTAAAATGTGTTTGAGGACCTTTATGAAGGCGAGAGGTCATGAGCAGGTAAAATGTGTTTGAGGACCTTTATGAAGGCGAGAGGTCATGAGCAGGTAAAATGTGTTTGAGGACCTTTATGAAGGCGAGAGGTCATGAGCAGGTAAAATGTGTTTGAGGACCTTTATGAAGGCGAGAGGTCATGAGCAGGTAAAATGTGTTTGAGGACCTTTATGAAGGCGAGAGGTCATGAGCAGGTAAAATGTGTTTGAGGACCTTTATGAAGGCGAGAGGTCATGAGCAGGTCAAATGTGTTTGAGGACCTTTATGAAGGCGAGAGGTCATGAGCAGGTCAAATGTGTTTGAGGACCTTTATGAAGGCGAGAGGTCATGAGCAGGTAAAATGTGTTTGAGGACCTTTATGAAGGCGAGAGGTCATGAGCAGGTAAAATGTGTTTGAGGACCTTTATGAAGGCGAGAGGTCATGAGCAGGTAAAATGTGTTTGAGGACCTTTATGAAGGCGAGAGGTCATGAGCAGGTAAAATGTGTTTGAGGACCTTTATGAAGGCGAGAGGTCATGAGCAGGTAAAATGTGTTTGAGGACCTTTATGAAGGCGAGAGGTCATGAGCAGGTAAAATGTGTTTGAGGACCTTTATGAAGGCGAGAGGTCATGAGCAGGTAAAATGTGTTTGAGGACCTTTATGAAGGCGAGAGGTCATGAGCAGGTAAAATGTGTTTGAGGACCTTTATGAAGGCGAGAGGTCATGAGCAGGTAAAATGTGTTTGAGGACCTTTATGAAGGCGAGAGGTCATGAGCAGGTAAAATGTGTTTGAGGACCTTTATGAAGGCGAGAGGTCATGAGCAGGTAAAATGTGTTTGAGGACCTTTATGAAGGCGAGAGGTCATGAGCAGGTAAAAGCAACAGAAGAAACAAAGCAGGAAAAAGAGAATGGTTTTTAATTTCTATTTTATTATCATTGAGGGTGTATGTGATATAATGATTGTATTATAACTGAAATTGGAGTGACCTGGGGTGCCCCCTCTCCTCTGCAGCGCACTGAGTAACGAGGTGGGACCCGAGGCCTACGAGCTGCAGGTGTGTGTGAAGGACTACTGCTTCGCTCGAGAGGACCGCACGGTGGGCGTGGCCGTGATGCAGCTAAAGGACATGGCCTCTAGGGGCAGCGTTGCCTGCTGGCTGCCCCTGGGGAAGAGGATCCACATGGATGAGACGGGCCTCACCGTGCTACGCATCCTGTCCCAGCGCAGCAACGACGAGGTCGCCAAGGAGTTCGTCAAGCTCAAGTCTGACCAGCGCTCGCCCGAGGAGGGCAGGGGAAGCTAAAGGAGAGTGATAGAGAGAGAAAGAGGGGACGCAAGAGAGAGAAATGGAGTCCACAGCGCCCCCTTTTGGCACAGTGTTCATTGCACATCTGAGCACAGACGCACACACTGACGGAGTTAGCTGACTAACAATACACACACAGCTTTAAAAATGTAGAACAAGGTTCCATACTTACAGCTGCCAGTCTGCTCTCTCTTCTTATGCCTGACAATTACACACACACACACACACACACGTAGAGCTCTGATGTACCATAAAGTCTCTTGAGAAACAGCAATAGGACAGAGACTCCTGTGCACACGCACGCACACACACACGCATGCACACTTTATTTTAACCCATTTTTCTGTTTACGAATGAATTGAGCAAAAAAAAACATTTTTTAAAAGGTGTTAATGCTGAAAATGAGCAAAGACAGTTTGTTCAGCTTCCTCCTAAAAGCCCCTCCCCCTCTATCCCTCCTTTAACTGCTCCTCCTGCCTTCTCCTCCTCCTGTTGGTGGAATAATGCACGTCCCCGCCTCCTCCTGTGCATGAGGTAACCTTTTTAAACCCCAACAACTCTTTGTGCTGTGAGTTACTGTACTTACTAAGAGCTGGCTTCCTTCCCAAAGACTGAACAAACAAAGGGTCAACCCTACACCCCCCCACAGCCTTCAGTTAATCACAGACTAGGGGGGTCTAAATGAATAACCAGGACTTGGAAATTAGACCCAAAACCTCATCCTGAAGAGCCAAAGGCCTAATTGACTCTAGTTTTCACCACAGAAATCTGCAATCAATTCACACCCAAAATTTCTATAAAAAAAAAAAAAAGTATTTACAAGGGTTAGCCAGCTTTAAGTGGATCAATGGAGCGCTGAGTAACCACAGAAACCAGTGGAGCCCTGCGGCCCTGTGGAGCCATTGCCGGCACAACTCTGAATCCTACATCTTAAACTCCCCACCCCATTGTGTTCAACTCGTGTTCAAATCCTGTATATAGTATTCTCTGCATGATGATGTCACACCTCCTAGCACTGTGAAAAACTTTGCCCCGCCCATGACCACTGGTATACAGAACCCCATACGGGAGACTGCCACCTGGGCAGCCATGCTACAGTACGTGTGTCCACTTGTATGCATAGCAGGGTGAGAATAATGCCCAACCGCAGGAATGTCATTTAGTTAGCTAGCTAGCTAGTTAGATAGGTAGTTATTTTGAGAATTGCCAAAGTGTCTTTTATTAGAAGGAATGGATTCTTTATGGATTTACGCTTGTTTTAAACAAACACATTCCACTGCAAGCCATGCAGTCCTTCTGTGGGGGGCTGGGGGGGCAGGGGTGCGGGTTAAAAATTTGCCTTCCGAGAGGGACGTGTTCTTTTGACGCCAACTTAATCTAAGCGTTCGAGGAGAGTCTCTTGAAATAAATGAAAAAGAAGCGGCAGCAGCGGAATCGGTGGCCTCGACAAAGAGAAGATGCCCGCCTCCAACTCTGTTGTTCTCTTCTCCTGAGAAAGCACAAAGAATGCTCGTTGTCTCCCCCTGCTGGGCGAGCGGGGAAACTGCAGCTGTGGACATCCTGACCAATGGCAGCACAGAGAGCCACACGGGCACTCGTGTGAAGGGCTGGATAACTTAATATTCTGTCAGCGACGGAACAGTGATGGAGAGAGAGAGAAAGGGAGAGGACCGATCGCTCTGGTTTACGGACGTTCACACCACGGTCCCCTTCCCTATCCTTACGTTGCTTCACTGTCGTAAAAACGAGAAAAAAACAAGGCGCTGTGTGTGTGTGCGTAAAGTATATTAAAAAATAAACACGATAATCCAGCAGTCGGATTTTAGAATACGTTCCCGGAATGTTTACAATGGTGTGAAGTTTATCAATAAATCAGTGTTAAAAAAATAAAATAAATGTTAGCTAGGTCATGTGACTGCAAGACGTGAGGGTTATGATTAAGCCAGCCCATCTTTTCCTAACACTGAACGAGTCCTGCATGTTACAATGGATGTTGTGCGTGCAGACGTTCTACCAGATCTGAGAGAGAGAAAAAGAGAGGGGAGAGTGGAACGGCATTGGAACGTCGCAAATAATTCCAGAGGCCTTCATTGTTAACCATCGTAAAGGCCCTGTGTAATCATCACCCCCCCCCCCCCCCCATCTTTCGTGTTCATTAATCCACAAGATAAAGATATACACGGTACATGAGACCTGGCGGTCTGATATGACATTTCTGCATAAGGATATTTACATTAAATTCACTTTGCGTCGGTAGCCCATTAAAACGCACCTGATTGGTTGAAATTTAAATCCCTGTGCCACCATTACATAAGTATCGTCTCAAAATTTTAAATAGCAAATAATCCATCTGAGGGCAGTGTCAGCATTACGTTGCTCTCAGAATTAAAAAATAAAATACATTTCGAATAAAATTACCTTAAAACCATAGTGTTGGTATTATTTGGGTCTTTATGCAAAATAAAACTTTTAAAAAGATTATTGTGATTGCACAGGGTCTTAGAATAGGGGGTGTTAAATGAGAGAGAATGACACGACGTGAGAGCCCCACTAGTAGCGAAACTGTAATGTCAATAACCACCATTCCCTCTGAACTATGGCACGCCGTTTAAGTCTTTATTCAACTTGTTTCTGATATCAAGACTGTTAGAATTCTGTTCCCGATATCGATTTGGAATTATAACTAGTTAAAACTGAATTATTGATAAAGAATTATAATTAACTAGTTACAATTGAATTATTGATATCAAAAACAAGTTGAATAAAAGCTGAAACGGCTTGCCATACTGAGCTCTGCTCGTTCTTGCCTATACACACAAACGTGCAATAACATGGAAGCACAAAAGTGGCCAAAAAAATTAATACTGACACACGCATGGATGCACGCACGCACGCACGTAGATCCGCCCCCGCTCCCCACGCGCAGACACAGCGACACCCATTCTGTAAATATAAAGTAGTGCATGATGGGGAAGCCAGCACGTGTCTTTTTTCAATTTTACTTGCCAATTGTTGAGTTTCAATGTTTGCATAATTACGTTTGTTTTTTTAAATGCTTGTGAATATATACAGAACACCAACGTGTGTGTATGTGTGTTCGAAACACTAGCATGAGATGATTTTTTTTTATACTGACAATGTTTATAATTTTATTTTTTAAATCCATGACCAACCTTACTAAAGCTGATGATTGGAGAACGCAGTATCGCAGTGGTTCTGCTTCCAAATAAAGAATATATGGAGATATATATGATTTATGTCTGTTTTCATTAGCCATTTTAAATGATCAAACTGATCCTACACAAGAGTTCCACTCATTCCATGTTGCCCGTTGATGAACAATGTTCAGTGAATACTGAACCAAAGTGCTGATGGGAGACTCAGACTACGCCTCCTATGAGCTAATTATACAGCTTTAAAAAAATATCTAATTTACACGTCAAAGTATCTATTATCGTAATCCAGCAAAGACTAAAATTTACAGTAAGGATATCCCACTTCATAATCACCTGCCATGTACGTATAGCTGTGCTCTGCTGCCCCCGTGTGGAAGTAGTCTGCGGAACATAAACGCTGATAAAACGATTATTACAATGTTACATTAGGAATCCAAAGTAAAACAGTTACTGTGAAATTAAAAATAAGCAATATATGGAGATGGGTTTAAAAAAACATGGTATACACTGTAATATGACGGTGTGACTTCTATCATTGTTCCTAGAGAGAACAGAGAAGAATGCGGCGTGAAACTTCCTTATTGAACTCATTTGTAATTTCATGAGTACAATATAATGCAAGATGGTATCAAGATCCATTTGTAACACAGGAATAATGTCCATGAAAAAGCACATTGTAATAGAGGCAGAAATGGAAATACAACCTCCATGAAGTCCAATGATAATAAGCTCAATCTTCCACTGCTGCGTCTACTTCCTGGTTTACTGAACACTTAGAGCCTGATGTACTAAGAATTTTAGCATGCGCAAAACTGTTTAATACATGCAAAACAAATACCATGACCAATCACTGGTCATGTTATTGGCTTTGTGTGTGCTAAAAGGACCAATCATTGGTCATGTTATTGGCTTTGTGTGTGCTAAAAGGACCAATCATTGGTCATGTTATTGGCTTTGTGTGTGCTAAAAGGACCAATCATTGGTCATGTTATTGGCTTTGTGTGTGCTAAAAGGACCAATCATTGGTCCTGTTATTGCCTTTGTGTGTGCTAAAAGGACCAATCATTGGTCATGTTATTGGCTTTGTGTGTGCTAAAAGGACCAATCATTGGTCATGTTATTGGCTTTGTGTGTGCTAAAAGGACCAATCATTGGTCATGTTATTGGCTTTGTGTGTGCTAAAAGGACCAATCATTGGTCATGTTACTGGCTTTGTGTGTGCTAAAAGGACAAATCATTGGTCATGTTATTGGCTTTGTGTGTGCTAAAAAGACCAATCATTGGTCCTGTTATTGGCTTTGTGTGTGCTAAAAGGACCAATCTTTGGTCATGTTATTGGCTTTGTGTGTGCTAAAAGGACCAATCATTGGTCATGTTATTGGCTTTGTGTGTGCTAAAAGGACCAATCATTGGTCATGTTATTGGCTTTGTGTGTGCTAAAAGGACCAATCATTGGTCATGTTATTGGCTTTGTGTGTGCTAAAAGGTTCTGCACACGCTAAAGGTCTTTAGTAAATCAGGCCCTTAGAGTATTTTTATGCAAAACCACACGTTTTTCAAATAAATTAAGCGGACACTGCATGTGGTGCCTAATGAAGGGTGAATAAATGATCATGCTGTTTAAGCCTTAATTAAACTGCATTAGCCCTTGATTAATTATTCACAAGACTAAACTGTCACATGCTAATGGTTCCAGCCCGTTGCTCATTAGCGGTGTTTTTAAGTTCCGAACATGTTTCTTTCAAACTGGTACAACATATTATTCCATATGGGCGGCAGTGTGGTATAATGGTTAAGGAACTGGGTTTGTAACCGAAAGGTTGCAGGTTCGATTCCCGGGTCGGACACTGCCGTTGTACCCTTGAGCAAGGTACTTCACCTGCATTGCTTCAGTATATATCCAGCTGTATTAATGGATACTATGTATAAATGCAAAAAGAAATGCTGTGTAAGTCGCTCTGGATAAGAGCGTCTGCTAAATGCCTATAATATAATGTAATGTAATATTAAACTATGATGTCAATTATATATATACAGTGCCCTCCACTATTATTGGCACCCCTGGTAAAGATGAGTAAAAAGGGTGATAAAAAATAAACCGTTTGGTGAATTAGCTTAATCTCACACTGAACAAATGAGAAAAATCCAACCTTTAATTTAAGTAAATTATGAGGGGGAAAAAATTCCCCACCCCCCAATTCCCATAGAGATCCATTAAAATGCAGAGACTTTATAGTATCACTTGTAAGAGTACCAGAAAATAAGATATCAAGAGTCTTTTGATGTTGTTGGGTCAGACATGAGGAAGTTTTGGCATGCAAAGGATATGCGAGCAAATATAAAAAATGATTTTATACTTTATTCTATATATAAATGCAGGAGTGCCAATAATTGTGGCACACGTGGTTTTGTTAAAAATAATTATTTCTTGATGAGGGATTTTTTTTTCTGATAATAAATTGAAATTTATTTATTTATAATTTTTTCAGTGTGAGATTAAGCTAATTTACCAAACGGTAAATTTTTTATAACCGTTTTTACTCATCTTTACCAGGGGTGGCAATAATAGTGGAGGGCACTGTATATAGAAATATATATATATATATCAATTTACAACCTAACAACCATCCATAAGCGAATGTGCTTACAGGGAACAAACAATTCACTTATTTGAGGCCAACAATTTTCTATCCGTTTATATCGCTCGCCGCTATGATTTTGGAAAGTACTGGTGCAGTTAGCGCATTGGTGCAAAACGAAGACCGTGCAGCTCAGCTGGGGGGCTGCAGAGCGAAAATAACAACATGGGAAGAGAAGACAATCTGACAGGAGCTACGAGCAACCAACATGCTCTGCACTGTTACAGCAGCGCAAAACTCCCCAGACCAACATGCTCTGCACTGATACAGCAGCACAAAACTCCCCAGACCAACATGCTCTGCACTGTTACAGCAGCACAAAACCCCCGAGACCAACATGCTCTGCACTGATACAGCAGCACAAAACTCCCCAGACCAACATGCTCTGCACTGTTACAACAGCACAAAACTCCCCAGACCAACATGCTCTGCACTGTTACAGCAGCACAAAACTCCCCAGACCAACATGCTCTGCACTGTTACAGCAGCGCAAAACTACACAGACCAGCATGCTCTGCACTGATTCAGCAGCACAAAACTCCCCAGACCAACATGCTCTGCACTGATACAGCAGCAGCACAAAACTCCCCAGACCAACCAGAAACTCCTGTTTTTAAGAAACAGGGAAGATCTTGTGGGTATAAACAACCTGCGCTCAGCTCCCTACCGGCTCCATATAAGCAGCTCCCGCTGCAATGAGCTGCAGTACCATGTTTTATCCACTAGATGGCAAGAGCAGCGAAACAATGGCTCGCCACACTTAACTGCACTGCTTGGTAGATTCCTCACATGCTGCATAATTCCCCATCCCCACACTTTCTAAGGGCAGAGCTGTTGTGCCGTTTATTGTAGCTGCTGAACATAAAAGTGCACAAAAATGCATTAAAGAACATTCCACCCCCCCAGCTTGCAAACGCCCATCGCAGCAGCATATCAGTCTCAACATAAAACATCTCACCATCCTCTCTTTAAATAACGCTGCTGCTCTTACCCTCTCGCAGAGCGCTAGGATTACCGGCCACGCCTACGGAGAGAGACGCCTGCTGTTCTCTCCGCCAGAGCCCGCCCCACAGCCAGCTGAAATCCACATCATACATATATCATAGCCCTTACCCTGCCTGGCCCTGCGTCTCAGATGAGACTAATTGTGCTGGGGGGGGGGGGGGGGGATTCATTTAGTTCAACTCCGGCCACTTTTTATTTTTTATTTTTGTGGGGGCATTGTCAGAATTGCACACTGCTTGTCCATCACAGCCGTGCCACTCCTGCAAGGCCCCCACTGTGTTACGGAACCAAGCCCAGCAGTCAAAATGCACATCCGCTCATTACTAACACATTAATGAATCCATATCGTGCCTCCCTCCCTCCCTCCCTCCCTCCCGCAGAGCCACTGAGCTCTGGTGCTATAAGAGCTGCAGTAGAGGAGCCACGCATTGCTTTTTATGGCTAATGTGCTCCGTTATGGGGAAAGAGGCTAAACGCAAGGCACTCAGGCAGCATAGCGGGTTAGCATAGAAGTTAGCGCACAGGGTTACTTGTAAACGTTCAGTTAATTAGTCCTCAGTAGTGACTGCAGACTGAGACAGGATAGTACCAAGGATAGTCGTCCTCGTGCCAGAATAAATATTTAACCGAAAGTGGGAAGCATACGTTTTACCCGTCCATAAACACACAGTATTTATGTACAAGAAAAAACAAAAACATTTTAAACACCATAGAACCATCCCAGAGAATATATCCACCACCACTGCCCTTCACATCGGTAGAGAGACAAGCAGGTTTAAACGGTTTTACATTTTACCTTCTCTGCAGCCGAGGTGCAGTGCAGGGCCTGGGAAGAGGGGCCTTTTAATTCGTTTTAACTTGCATAGTTCCTACATCTGCAAAAGAGATGTGCACAGTCTCATTCGTACAAGAACAAGGACAAATGGCAGAGTCCAGCGTTCCATCGGGGGCATGAAGTGACCTTTTCACACACTGGCCAGAGTGGCTTGTGAATTCTAAAAATTACCTTTGACAATAGAACACAACAAAGTGCCAAAGAGGAGAGCTTGCTAGAGTAAGAAATCTTACGAGCCACAATCAAAATTTCAACAGCATTTGGGTAGTGGCAGGTATTAATATCATAATAACAATTATCCTATCCAATTGGACTTAACCCTTTAAGGCGTAAGATCACAAATATGTGATTAGAATGTTCTTAACTGAACATTCTAATGCTGATGTAACGATCACTAATGACAATTGAAAGCAACGGAGTTCTCCAAAAAAACCTGCTCCAACACATACTACAGGAATCCATCAGAGAACCGACATGAAGGAAAACTCAGACACAGGAGTTAATTTTCCAGTAAAAAAAAAAAAAAAGAAAACAATTTTTATTAAAGAAGCGTAAAAAATAAAAACAAAAATCTCTCAATACATTTTCTCATAACCATAAAGTCAGTTCAAATTATATACGTATATATATATATAATTATTCTGGCCAAAGGTTAAAAGGTCCATAAACTTTCAAATAAAATATATTTCAATTTTAAAATTTCTTCAATAAAGTTTTTTTTCTTATTTTCAGTTATAAATTGCCTACATGTTATACACAGTAAAATAAACAAAAGCATAAAGTAAAAAGGAATAATAAAAAGATCACATTATAGTCTGGGATATTCAGGTAAGCAAATAAAAATGTTTTTAAAAAATATGAAGACTTATTTTAATAATTTTTAAAAAATCATAAGCTACTGCCTGATGGCTTCAAGACATGCAGATTGTGAATTTACAAATTATTTTCAAATACTACACTTCTCATCCCTTATGTGTAGGAACACACAAAATTCAGATGATTGCATTTAGGGGGGTATTTACAGTCAGGTCAGGACTGAAGCTTTAGAGGAAACCCTTTTGGTTGTGCATTAAAATACTTAAAGCAAGAGGAGCCAGGTGAGATTCAGGTGAGAGGAATCATGAAGCCAAGGCGTCAGACTCCTCTAGTGTCCATCTCCCTCCTACAATCCCCCGTCTAACCCTTCCTCAACAAACCCTGTTTTCAAACCTTTTGGGAGGGTGCGGGGGTCAGATATAAATTGACATTCGTACCTTTACAATTTCTGCTGGCATAGATTATAGATTTTAAAAATATTAAAGAAGCCCTCTTAGGTTTCCCAGACACATCTTACAAAGTACCTCTGCTTGAGTCTCACTCAAGATATTTGCATTAACTAAATAGAGCATTGAATAGAACTGCTGGAACTACAGCTCCCAGAATGCAATGCCAATGATGAGACTTGGGGGGGGGGGGCGAGTGAAGCAGATGTTTGCTGGGAAAGAGGGCTGTGGCTTGCACAGGAAGGGCATTCAATCAGAACCCAGTTTAGTAAAGAACCTGTCAGAACATGTTTAGTAACCCTTAGATCCTCTGCAGGGAATATGCCTCAGTGGAAATCTAATTCAGCATTTAGTGTCCAACTGCGTCCGCCCTTTCCAATCCTTGCATGCAGTGCCTTAAAAGTAGATAGGCCCGAATTTCAGTTCTCACAGGGGACTATGTGCTCAAAAAAAAAAAACATAAAAAACACACAGGCAAGAAAAAATGAAAAAATGAAAAAATAAAAAACCATCTTGTATTTTTGTTCATCTTCCCCTTCTGTATGAAGGAGGACACCAGAGGAGGTCTACTGAAGAACATACACACGAGTCCTGCACCTTCTGTGTTTTTAACACACACACACACACACACACACACACACCCACACACACACACACACACACACACAAAACATCTCAAGAGGACAACATGGCACCTGCGGAACCGTAGAGCGCTGCGGAACCGTAGAGCGCAGGGGAACCGTAGAGCGCAGGGGAACCGTAGAGCGCAGGGGAACCGTAGAGCGCAGGGGAACCGTAGAGCGCAGGGGAACCGTAGAGCGCTGCGGAACCGTAGAGCGCAGGGGAACCGTACAGTGCAGCACACGTGAAAGAACATCGGCAGGGATGACGGCTTTTAAGAGGAACGCTGTGACCATCGTTCGCTAGCCGACATGCGCACAAGGAAGACGGTCACAATTTTTGGGGATGCCTTTTATATGGCTTCTAGTGGGACTGTTTTTCATGCAGTCAAACTGCTAAAAAATAAAATAAAATAAAAAATAATAAGAAAAATACCTAGAAAACACTTGTCTGGAAGCCCTGTGTGAACTAGCTGCCATACCGTTTTATTTCTTGACATTATTTTTTACCATTGGTGTTAATGGAGAGGTACAATGCAGAGGTGGTGTCCCTGTCTGGAGACAGTCCCAGGACTTTGGAAGCCCTTCAGATGTAGTTTTTTTTCTCTTCTTCTCCCCATTGGCTTTTCTCAATGGGCTAGATGCGTTTTGTGTGGCCGCATCAGTCAATTAATTAGTCCCCTCTACTCACTTTCAGACACACACACACACACACGTCCCCGTAAGTATAGAAAAGCACAGACAGTACAGGAGTAAACAGTCACACCTCTTGAGCGTTTAAACACCCCGGTGCCATGTCTAAACCAAACCAGGCTGATTCTCAGAGGGTGAAAGCTATGCTAACGTGCTAACACGGGCGGAAGACCACTTTCCTCATTTGGGCTCCCTCTGGACTGTTTATTCACCCTATTCCACACGGACTTGCAGTGCATTAAACAAAGCCATGATTGTCCCTTTCCCCATCAAGAAATATACCAAGCCATTTCAACTGTATTTTTCCAAATGACAAAAACACTATTTGCATGGTTCCATTGGTACAGGAAGTACGGAACACTCAGAAGGGAAGACTGTAGTGGGACCAAGCCCACTACGGAATACCGGAATACCGCCTCTTCACAGTGGGGTCCGACACGTGTACGTGTTTTAAGTTCTGGTACGACCCTGTCCCCATTTCAATAATGCGGTATACAAAAACAACGCGTTTCAACATTTCCAGAGCAACCTGGGGGGGCGGGGCTATGCCCTTCTTTGCAGCCTCAAGTACGGAAAATACAAACAAAGTTTAATCCAATTTAAAAAATTAAACCTAAAGCAGAAACACAAAGGCCATGTTTTTTTGCAGTTTATGGACTTGACCACACCTCCCTCGCCCCCACCGGCTTTGTGGAGGGAGAAGGGGGGCCCTTTTGTGACCTAATATTTGGTTGGACAGAAGACCAGCCAGAATCAATAGAAAGTGGCATACACCAATATGTGACCCATTATTCACAGTTCAAATGTTGTTGTTTTTTTAAAAAGAACTTAAAAAAATAAACCAAAACTGCTTAAAATAACATGCATCTGTCACTTTGCCTATGATCCAAAAAAGGAAAACACAGAGAACATAAGTTGTAATAAAACAAGACGAATCGCTGCTCAATCTCAGTGCAGAAAACTGGTGTGCATTTAACAAGGTGAACGTTAGCAATTAGCATTAGTTTTCACCATTAAAAATCTTTCTGTTCACCATAAACGTTTGGTAAAGTTAGCCAACAGTTTGAAAAGACAGTGATCAGCAAACAGAAATGCCGAAGGGTTCCATACACACCAAGAGAACAGGCAAGTCTGCAATCATTTGGCTGCTGCAATTAATTTTAACAAAGTTAAGTTATAAAACAACCTTTTATTTAAAAAAAAATTGGACTTCTCTGTAGCGTTCCTTCTTAATGAAATCAACGTCGCTGGTGAACAGAACAGAATCTTTGACGGAAATGGTTACGGCGAAGAGCGAACGTAGTCTGCCGGGAAGGTTTGCCTTGGCTGAACGCACGTCTGCTTTCCTGAATGGAAAAGCAAGCAGCTTCAGAAGCCATCGAAACATTGACCTCTAGCATTGAAATCATAACTGAATCATCTTACAGCGCTCAATTTACATAATAATCTTAATCTTTCACTGGATATTAACCCATTACAATGGATATCAATTCTCAATATCTTATATATATATGTATATATTATCTTGAGTTTTGTTCCATTATTATTTTTTTAAAAAAGCACTAAAATCTTACTGTAACATTTTGGTAAGATGTATGTTGTGGTTCCATCCTTTGTTTCAGTTTGAAGCGTCAAACTTTATACATACACACATACACAATGAAGGTGAACAAGACAATGGGGTTTTCCCACAAAAATCTCACTCAAAGCTCCGAGCCACAACCCGTAGTGCACACCGACCAAGGCCGGGCAGGCCCCGATCGGCACGGCGTACCGTCCTTTTCTTCAAAAGGGGCTCCCACTCGAGTCGGGAGAGAAAAAACTGAAGTTTAATAAAAAAGAAAGGTCCTTCCTCTGTCTCTCTAGGCGGGTCCCCCAAAATATTGCCATCCGACATGCAAAAAACGCAGTAAAATCTGTACAGGATAAAACTCTGCTTAAAAAAATATTTAACCAAAAAAATCTCATCCCCCGTCCTACTCAAGGAATTTAACATCTTAAAAAAAGCATTTAAAAAAGTGCACCAGGCCTTTGCTGCTCAATTGAAAAATACCTCCAAGTAACTAAAAGTCTCAAAGGAACTCGTGTGTGTGATGCACGCAGAGACCTGAAGCTCGACAAAATACATGTGTATGTATGTATATACACATACATACATACAATATTATGCACACAGATGGACCAAACTGCATCGAATTAATGCCTGAAGATAAGACACTGGTTTCATTCCAAGTTTCTAGTCCGCCCTGAAAACCAACCAATCAGGAGGGATTCTCTTTGTTTCCACAGACAGAACATTTTGTAAAACATTTGTAACATTTTAAAGTCTGTAACAGTTGCGCGGCGTTCGTCGGGCGCCGTTTAAAAATCGATGCTAGAATGGGTGTGGCGGATGGTAATTACGGTCAGTCCCGCGCGCGGTGCGCCTCCCTCAGAGTCCGCATAGCGCAGCTGCCGTTCGCGGAAGAGACCGGAAAAAAGAACGAGGAGAAGAACCAGACCAAAGTTACTGAACACCCCCGAATCCCCCAAATCGCCTGCGGGTAGGCCCTTACTGCATCCCGCAGGGGGCCGAGGGGGGCGGGGGGATTAGGAGAAGATGCGGATGCACTGGGTGGCAGGGGTGCGGCAGACGGGACACTCTGGATCGGCGGACTGGCAGATCTGTCCGGCGCACTCCATGCAGAACAGGTTGTGTCCGCAGGGCACCAGGGCTGCCGTCACCTCGCTCTCGAAGCACACGTAGCAGTCCCTGTTAGCGGCCGCTACCGCCATCCCGCCCCCGACCCCGACCCCGCTCACGACCACCGTGCCCCCTGCGGCCTTAAAGCGGCTGAGCAACCCCGCGCCCGCGCTCCCCCCCACGCCGCTGCCCCCTCCCTCCGAGTCCGTGGGCGACCCGCCGGGGAGCGAGGAGGCAGAGCAGGAGGAAGAGTAGCCCGTGGTGCTGCCGCCACTGCTGCTGCTGCTCCCGCCGGAAAAGGAGGCCGCGCCGCCCGCCTGCAGCCAGGAGAGGGCGCTGAGCGGGTCGCTCTGGGCCCGGCGGGCCAGCGGGTGCTCCAGGGCGGGGTCAGAGGGAAGGGTGGGGGAGAGGCGGGGGGTGTTCCCGCCACCGCTCGGGCCGCTGCTGTTTCTCCTCTGTTGCTGCTGTTGCTGATGATGATGATGATGGGGGTGCTGTTGCTGCTGGCCGCCGTTCACAAAGGGGGCCCAGATGTTGGCGGCAGCGAACTCGAACCCGAGCTCATCGGCGGAAGACGGGGCCGGCAGGCAAGGCGAGGGGTCGCCCGCGAAGGTGAACCCGCCGCCACCCCCGCCGCTGCCCGTGCTGAAGGGGCTGGTGGGGCTCCCGTTCTCCTGGGGGCCCCGGGGCCCGCTCCCCGCCGTGGCGCTGGCCCCGCAGGACTCCGAGCCCAGCCCGGCGTTGTGGAACGAGGCCGAGGTCATCTTCCGGCTCGGTGGGGGAGGAGGAGGAGGGGGAGGCGGGGTGGCGGTGGGGTGGTTGGCCCGGGACCAGAGGGCCCCGCCCAGCCCGAGAGAGCACAGTCCCTCCAGGCTGACATCGGTGCCGTTGCTGTGGAAGTCGTTGTCCCCCTGCAGGTCGACAAAGGCGCCCGTGCGCAGCGTGATGTGCGTCTCTATCTCCTCCCGCGCGCGGTCCACGTTCTCCGGCATGCCCGTAACCTCGAACACAGGGTCCTTCTCGCGGCTCGGCGTCACGATGTAGGTGTGCGTCTGCTGCTGGATGCGCTTGATCGTGGCCCCTTTGGGACCCACCACCAGGCCCACCACACGGTACGGGACGCGCACCTGTATGGTGGTCTGTCCCGGCAGGTGAGGGGGTCCCGGGAGGTTCCCCGCACCCCCGGCCCCGCCCCCGGCCGCGCCCGCTTTGCAGCGGGAGGCGCGGATCATGGAGAAGTGCTCGGCCGCTGAGAGGATCTCGCGCTTGGCCATCTCCACATCCTCGCGACGCCCCGTCACAATGAACACAGGCTCCTCCCCCCTCACCGGCGTCTTGATGTAGGTGTTGGTTTTAGCGCGTAGCGCCTTGATCTTACAGCCTGGGGAGAGCAGGGGGCGGAGACAGAACAGTGATGTCAGACTGACTCATCATTGGAGGTGGGGCCTGTCATGCCTCATTACAACAGAAAGACCAAACATGAAAATAAACATAGCAAGTGTTTGATTAGTTCCCTTGGCTTCAGTCTTTAGCGAACTATCTCACATACAGAGGGGGCCAGGGTTCGAAACCCCCAGCAAACCTAACACCATTACAAAAGTATAATAAATATCTGGTTATTGTATAGGCCAGTGGTCCATCCAAACTATAGGTAGTGGGAGAAGGTTGAGGTGGGTCGTGAAACACATTAAATAAATTATTTATAGGGTACAGAGGGTACAATATACCCTATTGACAGCAATTTACACCATGTAATTTAAATACTGAACATGTTAAATACAATGCACTACCTAGAATGTGCCTGCAATCATTTTGACACGTCAAAAACATCTCAACTTCATATTTGAACATTTTAAGAAGGGCTGGGGTTGTACACATAAAATGTTTTGTCTCAAAAATGGGTCGCACTTTCAGATCGACACAAGAGACAAAAACACAGGTCTCCTGGCCAGCAAAAAGAAGTGCAACATGGGTCTTCACACAGAAAAATCAGACAGAGTTGATGTTTTTGTTTTCAGGGTGGTTATGAAATACACCACATGATCAGTGCATTATGTCTCCCGAGAGAACGTTAGCTGAACTCGGTCTTGGTCGGGTTTAGTAGCTGGGAAGATGGGACCCAGAGACATAAACGGCTGAGAGATCACAAGCAGTCTGGTCACGGTTCCAATAGGGCGGACAACTAGCGCCATTATTGTGCCATTAATTGCGGGAGGTATTGTCTGCCCCTCCAGCTCCAGAACGGTGCACTGCGCCTTTAAATATGGACGGCGCATGTCAGACAGCCAATAGCGTGTGGAGTCTGTGATGTCATCGTGAAAGGCAGAAAAGCATGGCTTTTTCAAACAAAGAGAACAATGCAATAACGCTACGACCACTGTGCTGGGCTCGCCAAACCCAGCGAAAAGACTGGACATTACATTTCACTCTTAATTGAGAAGGACAGATATAAACCATACTTCAGATTAGTATTGTTTAGGACGGGGAGGTGATTCACAAGTGGGCAACAGAACTAACGTTAGCTACACAACCTGGAAACACCGCCCCACGCCCGTGTAGCGTGCGATCGGCCGCCCTGCTACAAAACTAATGTGGTTACATCACGTCAGCGCAAACTTAACCGATGATCACTTTAAACTAAACTATAGCGCTGCTGGTTAGCCTACAACGTTGAAACAGATTAATAATTTAGCCGTTGGTTTATATTGTTATTTGAAAACCAAACCAGTGCGGTTCCTTTGTTTGGGACTAACAGGCTAGCTAGACATGTCCAGACTCCCGACAATCTAATGCTTTGTCTGACCGTCTAGGCTACCCTCCCCCTCCCGTCTCCCCTCTGCCACGAAAATAAACTAACCAGCTACCTGGGTATTTAGGCGTTACGGGACAGTTGTCTGGTTCGTGAAATGAACAGGACCACGCTCCGATAAAAATGTAAAATTGCCGCAGCCGTGTACCATGCAGGGCAATGCTAGGCCGCGGTGAATAAGCAGAAGAACTTTAGAGCGCCGCAGCGCGCAAACAAAGAAAAGCGTCCAAGTGTTCAATGGCAAATGGGGCTGATAAAGACGTGTCCCGACTCCCAGCGATCTCCCCGACAAATCCACCGTCCACAAACAACTCGTTTTTGGACAAAAAAATTATTTATCAGACCGAAAATACCAGGTCCAACAAAACAATAACCAAAAGGAAGTAGTTGTAGCCTACTAACACAACCACTCAGTTAGCATAGCATACTGCATCAGGACAAGCTAGCTACCAGTCAGATAGGCTAATGGTCTAGCTTACTTTACTCCATGTTAGCTAACTGAAATAAACCACTTTTTACACATCACACATATCCCAATTTTTAAAGCATTATCGTATATGTATTACTGTGAGAAATGTAACGTTATGCTCATCAATAATAAAGTCACTGTCCGCATCTCACCTTGTCTTCCCACAATTTCTGCAACGTGCTCGGAGCTGGGCACCGGCACACACTCGGTCATATTGACGCTCCGCTTCCTGCTGCAGAGCACGGAGCTCGCGTCCCCCAGCACGGCCATGTGGTATCCACCTGGACCGTAGTACTCCGGGGACGGGGAGCAGGAAGTCGGGGATCCCAGGGAGCCATTGGCATGCTCAAGCATTTGCAAGCCGACGTAACCGCCTCCCACGCCATTGCAAGTCTCGGAGATGGAGGTCGTGGCGTCCAGCAGCCCAACTCCGCCGCCACAGTCCCCCTTCTCAACGGCCATGAGAGACAGCTGGTCGAAGGCGAACCGGAGCGCCTCCTGGTGTCCTTCGTCCCGCGAATCTGCGTCCGTGTCCCCGGGCATGCTGACCCCATTGTGCTGCACGTTCACCATCTCCTGCTCCATTATCTCTAGGTGAAACAGGGGGCTAGGCATAGTCCCCGAGTTTAAGCATTAGACGAGCCGCAATGGAGCTCAATCCCACCCCAAGCCCTTTCTGCAAACTGGTTAACGACAAAAAAATAAAATGCACGTTTAACTGTCCCAACACAGATCAAAGACACAGAGTTCGCCAGTCTGCGGAACACACCGCGCTCCCTGAGTAACGTTGGTCACTTTATTCCAGTCACTCTTCGCGTTTGTTTGTTTCCATCCTCTTGCCATTTGCACATCTTTCAAATGTTGCTCATAGCTGTCATCGCAATAAGCAATTATCTTCGCTTGCTATGTCTTTCGCACTTCTTGAAACAAACAGTGCTTTCTTTGTATTTTCACAGAGTTCCCCTGAAAAGAGCTATAACGACTAGGAAAAGAGTTTCGGATAACTGTCTATTGGTATTTTGTTCAACCCAGTTAGCTAGTCACGTTGTCCCTTTGTTTGAGAATAACACTGCTAGCTAACTAGCTAGCTAGCAAACAGCTGAACAAATGCATATAGTTAGCAAGTCAATTCATAACCAGTAATCACAGAAAATAGTTGTCCATTATCGACGTGAGGAAGCGTTCACTCACTTTTCCTTCTCGCCACCAAATTCTCCCATCGGTTTCTTTCTTTATTTTCTGCCTTGAAATAGGGGGGTACTCGGAGGCTAGCAGGGGAATTTGGGGGGCGTTGGAGAAAAAGCTTTAAAACGCACGAGCAGGACCAGGAATCGTTAAGTCTACCTCGTGCGGATTTCCAGCTTTTATCTTCCCACCATCCCACCAATTTATTTGTTCCCTTTCTACAGAATTCCTTTGAACTACCTCCCAATTTCTCTGTATCTAAGCGCTTTCTCCCTCTCCGGTCCGCCGCCTTTGTCTCGCCAGGCGCACGCCGCTCTGCCCGTCTCCCTGCACACAGCAGTGACGTCACATGCAACACAACAATGGGTTCAAAGGCCACGTAAGACGCGCACGCAGCAAAGGAGGCACGTTCTGCGTGCATTGGCCGACGGGAGGGCGAGGATTTTTGGTGTTAGGATTCTCTACTGTGACAATAATGTGCTTTTACATGGATTTGTTATGCCCCAAATCAAGTCAAATACACTGCTCCGTGCCATTCTTCACTAGATATTCGCGGAAGCAACAGACATTTCTATGGTCAACTGCCTGGCTCGCAACTAGGCAAAACAAACTAACTATTCCATCATAGACCTGTCTCAGATTTATTGGCTAATTCTGTATAGTAAGAAACTACGAAATGACAGCATATTCATTGTAAATATATTTAAACTCTGATTACGACCGTTTTTGCCTTTGCCTTTTTAGGGTTGTTTTTAAACGTTCTTGTTCCTAGTTTGAAAATGCACTATGTACGTCGCTCTGGATAAGAGCGTCTGCTAAATGTCTATAATGTAATGTAATGTTTTTGTCGTTTCTAGCTTTGGACTAACTGCGCTTGCCAGCCAACATGGAATTATACCTGCTCCCGTCTTCTCATCTTTAATTATGACATATCTTCAGTAGCGAGCAACTTCTGGAATTTTAATTGTTATTTCACCTGACACCCGGACAACTGGGTGTTGCTATGGCTTTGCAAAACCGTTGTCATAGCACAATCACTCAAATTATGAAAATAAACATTAAGTGTTCCAACTCTTAGGATTTGCCCAATGCTACATTTCAGAATAATAGATTTATAGTCTGTTGGCGTCATGACTTTCCCCCCCAAATAAACATTGACAAGTAAACAACTGTTGATCAGTTTTCTGGTTGTAAATACATTGTAAAATATATTTAAAAATAAGTTTCAATTTGTAAAAACCTTTTGTTGCACAGTACATGTTAAACATATAAAATCCTTATCAATCCAAGAAATTAAAGTTTTGATAACGTGCACGGACAAGAATTGACCACTCACAGCTGGGCTGTGACCTCAACACAAAAACAAACATTTTTCCTGGACCAAGTTAGTGAACATTTTCTTTATTTTTTTTTCCAAACAAAATCTCAGCAGTAAAGGTTTGCTGATCTCAATGCTGCGAATCTCAAACCAAGATCATTTCAGGCCACTTAGATCTTTATCTTAACTGAAGCCGAGACTCGCTTGATTTAAACAGGAATTAAACCCCCCAACTGAGTACAGAAGAGCTCCCCAGAATGAGAAAAAAAAACAAAAAACTTTACCCCCCCTAATTTTACAAAATATAATGCATTCAAAGGTTTTAAAGAAACACATGGCCCCACTTAAACATTCCACACCACTAATCAATGATATTTTAAATATAAAAGCTGAAATATAAAAGCAGATTTTAATTTCCAGAACACAGAACAAACAAGAGGGCATTGGGGGGGGGGCAGCACCAACTGAAATTGTTTTAACAAATATTTTAAAAGTAGATTCAACGGAGAAAACACATGCAAGGTAAAACAGGACTAGTGTTAAATGAAACACTCCACACTGCAGATTCCAAATTTGTTTAAGCACCTTGTTCTGCTGCAGAGCAAATGCACAGTAGGCATGACATCACAACACTATCCATTGTGATGTCATAAGCTACCTTGAAAGCAATTGGCCCGACTCATTGTGGATGGAGTCACAATCCAGTCATATTGTTACAATAAAAACCAAATGTATGCTTCCCACCTCCAGCATGTAGGCTAATGAAATGCACTATTTTATTTATTTTTAAAAATAATAATTTTTTAATTACATTTTTTAAAAGGTCTTTTTTAGCCCATTCAGTGTTTCAAAAAGTGGACAGTGTAACTTAATTAAAACACTGGGTTACCTGCATTACTGACCATTCTCCTTCACTAAAGCCAGATAATTTTTGAATGGACTCACACATTTATTTAAAAAAACAAAAAAAAGTAACGGGCACAGGATGTTACTCTACAATTCGACTTCCTTTCAAGTTGGCCTCTGCAGTTTGCCAGCACATCACAAAACCCAGCCATTACTGCTGCCCTCTAGTGGCTCTCCTAGGTCAGTGCACATCGAGCTGGAACAAGAGGAGTGCATGCAGGGACTGGTGAACACTGGTGGGAGTGGCCCTAGACTGGTCACATCTCCACTCCAAATTTATTACAAGTATTTGATGTGGTTGCTGTATTAATATGCACCTTTTGAGCTGTAAAAGACAAACCAGAACATGTGCATTGGCGGTTGGGATTACAGAAGAGTTGTCACCTGACATGATCGCAAGGTCACGTGACTATTTGCCCATCATGCATTCCCAGGCAACACACACACACACACACACACACACACACACACCAAAATTCAAGTGTTTAAAAAAAACACAAAAAAAAACATGGATGACTTCGCACATTTGCTGAAACTCCCACACAACAGTGTCATGTAAATGTTAAAAAAAACTAAAAAAACAAAAACAATTTGCCACTAATCAATCCGATTGGGGATTGTGGCACGAGTCCTTCATGGTGGAGTGAAGTGGAGATTCCCATGTTGCCGGGGGGGGGTCAGGTAGAGTCTGTGAGGTGGTGTTTTGGGGGCAGGTAGAGAGATGACCCCGGTTTGGTTCTGTGGGATGTTCTGAATTTCAGGCAGCTCAACATCACCCCCTAGGCCTGTAGCAGGGAACAGCAGAAAGAGAAAAGCCGCTGATAACATGGCCCTCAGGACTGCGTCCTATATTCTTCGCTTTCACTCCCCACCTCCTTTCCTCCACTCCTCCACTCCTCTCCTACCCGGAAATAGGAAAAACTGCCTGTACGTTTCGAGTACAAGTATTTGCATGTACAGTAGGGGTGGGACAATGCACCGGTGCATCGCGGTGCATCGATCCGAATGTGTAAATACAACTGCATCGATCTGTAAGATTCGAATCGATAAGCATCGATTAATATCGCATTTTAAATGAATGTGCACATGTATTAATTTATTCAAAAATTATTTAAAATATATATTTCTAAGACACGACTACTTTTAAAACTGTTTTGACCAGCTTCAATCCATGTTTCTGCTCCAACCCCCACATAAGCGTGAGTTGAAAGTCGGGACAGGCGGGAATCAAGCGACTAGAGACGGACAGATCTGAGCGAAATGGCTAGCTGCGTGCTCGCTGAGTGCGACAAAAGAGACAGAAACTTACAGAACTTGCGATGTTCCGAACAGAAAATCAGTGGTATGGAAGCATTTCGGGTTTAGAAAGAAGGAGGGTGTACTTGACAAAACCGCTGCAATATGCAAGATCTGCCAAGTAGAAATCAGATACACAGGCAACACCGCAAACATGATAAACCATTTGAGCCGACGATACACAATTAACGTGAAGGACAGCAAGCGCGTTAGCAAGCTAAACTCGGGAGTCATTGACACTTCCCCTGAGTTTCCTGGAGAAATTGCCAAACAGTTCTATTTTTTTGTATAATTGTTTTTATTAGTTTTTATACACATACCGTGTCCAGACAGTTAATTGTAAAGTGCTTTCTGATATTTAAATTTAAACCATTTTCTATTCAAAATCAATTCGACTGTCCTTGCAAAACGCTACGAGAGTAGCTTTAACTACGGATGGATGGGCATCTTGCTCCACCGAAGTTCTAGATCGTACTAAGATTTAGGAAAGTACTATGCATGACACTAACCTATAGGCTATTTCATTTTTCTTGCCCCAGTTTAGTAATTGTTATACATTTTGCCATTTTAATTTTGTAAATAAAGGAACTGTATTAGGGTACCATGTCTGACACTGTTTGAAAAACAATAACCTAAATAGGGCAACTTTAGAAAATACACTGTTAGTCATGTTTATTGCTGCATTATTTGCTGCAGACAGCTGCAAAATGTATGGCATGCCTTAACAATAAACATAATGCTGTGAACTTGGTGTAAGGTTCTAATTGAATATTTAATTACTGCTGAATGTATCAGTATCAAATCACATTAGCATGCGTATTACTTTTTTTAAAGTATCTAAATTAATCGAACCGAATCGAATCGAATCGTGGTCAAACGTAAGATATTATGATGCATCGAACCTTTGCCTAAAGAATCGGAAACGAATCGAATCGTTATGAGATTGAATCGTCCCACCCCTAATGTACAGTATACAATGCATCTGACATTGCGGTTCGCGTCGAGACATTAATTCATATGCAATTCATATGAAATCAGCAATATTAGATTAAAACACAAAGATCCGTTTCCAGGGCATGGAGGAGAGGTGGTGGTCGTAGAGAAAAGGATGGTACATTTTTCGAGTACAACTGTGCTGTGGAATTGTTTGATTAGTTTTAACTGAAACTGCACGCGCTGCCGCCATCTTGGTTGGGTCTCAAGAAATATAAAGATAAATATGTCCCCTCAAGTCAGTGTCAACCTGGTCAGGCTCATATTACTCTAAGGTTATGAGCCAGACAGGTGAGCTATACAGAGTAATCAGCACCCGGCAACTTTCAAAGTTAAAAACTCCATAACCATGGTTCCTGATCATGCCCCTTGTTCCGCCTCCCTGCCCCCACAACCCTTCCAAAGCTTAAGCACCTTTCCTCTACAAAACAAAAAGACCCTGCCCTGCCCCCCAAACTCCCAGGTACCCCACCTTTGCTATACCGCCTCCATGTGGTCCTCGTCATCATTGCGGTCGCCATCGTCGTGCTCCGACCCCTCCTTGGCGGCCTCCTCCACGTGGGCCAGCATGTCGGCCATAAGCGCATCCTCCAGCCTCTTCCTCACGCTGTGCACCAGCTCCTCCTGCTTCCTGCACCACCCCACCACCACCACCAGGGGGAGACATAACACAGGAGTTAAAAAAATAAATTTAATTTTTTTTAAAGACAATCAATAAAACCAAACAGCCGCATTGCCACACTGAGATAGGTCAGCTTTGTGGCTTAAAAGGTAACTCCGCGGGCTGGTAACTCCGCGACCGCGCCTCAAAAAATGCCAAAATTTGGGATGGAAAAGATACTCATGAAAGGGCTGGGCTCAAGTTAGAGCTCATTCACAGCTATGTGTTTTGTTCGAGCCGCTCACTCCGGCTGCTGAGCCTGGAGCAGCGGCCGTGGCAGAGGCGGAGAACTGGAGAATGTAGGCTACATAGGCCTAGTTATAAACTTAGCTCTCATCTTAATTTGGATAATTTTCTAGTAACAGTTAACATTATTAAAGACTGCTAAGTTAGCCATGAATATACAATGAAACTCATAGCAACTTCGCTAAATTGAGTCATATAGCCACATTAAAACCTCAAGAAACATCTAATTTTGGTCAAAACTGCATAAACATGAACCAGTCATAACCGTTTAACTGTTAGCTAAGTTAACTAACGTAGGTATCTTGTGGGCTACTGTGTCATTTTTAGATCAGTCCTGCTACTTGTTTTTCCCATGGCCTCACAAAGCGGGAGAATAGCCGAGAGGGAGAAAGAAAATGTGATTTCTGCGATTAAATTAATTATAGGTTTAGGTTTATTTATTTAAGAAAGGGACAATGCACATTAATAAACGTAAATGTGCCAGATTTAGCCATTGGGGCTAATTTTCATCTGTAGTCCCTGGACAGGTTGATGGAGAAAAAAAATAAAATAAAATAAACTTAGACTAGATTTGCCGAAGCTTAACCTTATATGCCCGTTTGCCTTCGAAAAGGAAAAACCGTATATCGTACAGGCAAACTGTATGGGTTGACACCAATGCCATCCTCTCTATCAAGAGCCTGTCGCTCACACAAATGCTCCTCTCCACAACTTGCTGGATTTGGGGGAAAAAAAACATAAGAAAATCTAGCTCAATACAGTTCAGTAAAATTGCAATAACTGGATTAACTAGAAATGTAAACAATGGCTTGAAATACACTGTCTGTTTAGGCTGAATAATTGTATGCTTGATAAAGTACTCAGTCTGTTAGTCAAATTAGCAAGCACCCATCTACCCTGCTTTTAGGTGTACCTAGGTAGCAAACTTGCTAATGTTAGCACGTTAGTTAAAAATCCGGTTTTTGATGCAATTCTTTTGGCTTGAAAAAGCTTTCAAATACAGACAGCTCTCTCAACGTGCTGACACATACGCAAATACTAGTGACCACCAGAGATATTTAGGGCCTGAAAACTCCTTGTTGATAAAGGTAAAATCACATTGTTTAATTAAGCACTTTGATGCTCACATGCTGCGTTGCCGGGTTACCTTATGTCATCGTCCGTGACCATGAAGGCCTTGCAGAGGGGCTGAGTGGTGTTGAGCCACACGCCGGGGTTCTTCTCCACGGCAACGGACAGCTGGCCGGTGATGGGCGCGGCGCTGGTGTGGAGGGCACTGGCGATGGCCGACAGGAGCGTCTTATCCGTGCACCCGGGGCCGACCCCTGAGAGTAAACGGGCTGTGTCAGAACCTGGATCACAACGACCACAACTGTTTTTAACCTGGATCACAACGACCACAACCGTTTTTAACCTGGATCACAGCGACCACAACCGTTTTTAACCTGGATCACAACGACCACAACCGTTTTTAACCTGGATCACAACGACCACAACCGTTTTTTACCTGGATCACAACGACCACAACCGTTTTTAACCTGGATCACAACGACCACAACCGTTTTTAACCTGGATCACAACCGTTTTTAACCTGGATCACAACCGTTTTTAACCTGGATCACGACGACCACAACCGTTTTTAACAAGGGGTTCGTTTCACAAAAGCGATTTGCGAGGATTTTCACTCGCAGATCGCAATTTCTTGTCAAAACGCGTTTCACGAAAATGAATCGCATGCGCATCCCTCGCAAAATTGCAAATAAAAGTGCGACGACTACAGGCTGCTCGCAAAAAAAATTTTCCTCGCAAGTATGGCGTTTCTTTTGATTGTGCGGAGACGGAGGTAGAATCTTCTTTTTAGATAGCATCCACCATTTAGATAACTACTTATAGATATCACGCAGTAGCTTACATAAGTTAATTTTTAAATGTATACTTAAGTACATCAAGTTTATTTTAAAGTAGACTATATTTTATGTAGACAACTTTATAAAACTAAATAGGCCCATGTGTTCAAAGTATTTCCAGTATTTATTTCAGCATCGACTGAGAACGAACACTCTTCTGTGTAAAGACTTAAAAGTTGTATGTGATGCCCTGGGACTAAATGGGAGCACACACGACAGCTACATTTGGAGCAACTGTGCGAGCAATTTGTATTACTGATGGATGGCTTCTATAGGTGATAACGGGTATAACAAATAGCAATACGCATAACGTTACTATAAAGTGTAGGCTATATTAGGCCTACTGCGGTGACCTAATAGTTCAAAAATTAATATTTCAAATTACATTTTTATATTAGCCTACAACGCGTAATTACAATTTAATCTGACCGCAAAGTGAATTTTTCAACCCACCCCACCGTCCTCCCCAAGATACCATTTGCAACCGTGGCCAGCCTACACAGAACGAAGGGCCATACAATCTTGCTGTATCCTTAATGGTCAGCATTCAGCAGATGATACCAACACATTTTTTTCCTGAAGGGCAAATGAGAATTGTGCTTTGGCCATTTACATAGATTTAATATGATATTTTTATATTATAACGTTAGATTAAAGAAATTGTAACAATTTCGGTTATTAAAGGTATTTTGAAGATTTTACAGACAGTAAAGACCCTGTAATTGATAGCGCCACCTTTAGTTTGCGTTTTGGGATAATTGACAGTTCGATGCAATGACTACAACCACTTTTAAACGGTTTTACTAAGACCGCACTGAGCTTTAAAAACGGCTTCACTACAACCACACTAGGCTTGGGCAAATCCCGCGGTTCCAAAATGAGAATCAGAACCCCCGATTTTTTGGGGCAATTAAGCTCCTCTTATTAGCTGAAGACGACGAAGCTTTTCTATTGATTTTTAAATGATAGTAACCTACTTTTCAAACAATGACGTTCCCATTTTATATTTTTTTGACGGGGCGGCAAACTCTGTAGGCCTGATATAATGTATTGTAGGGAAACACTGGTTAGCTAACGTTAGAAATCAGTTTACGTTATTTTGTAATTTATAATTACATAGCTTCCATAGCTCCACCCTTTGGGGTGCGGGACCAAAGCGTCCCTCCCTCCCCTTCATTGGGGTGTGGGACCAAAGCGTCCCTCCCTCCCCTTCATTGGGGTGCGGGACCAAAGCGTCCCTCCCTCCCCTTCATTGGGGTGTGGGACCAAAGCGTCCCTCCCTCCCCTTCATTGGGGTGCGGGACCACAGCGTCCCTCCCTCCCCTTCCACTCACTCTGCAGGCCCTTGGGCAGATCCATGGTCTTCACCAGCTCTTCGGCGATGTCGAAGGCGTTCAGACCGCTAAGCTTCTTCTCCCAGAAGAGCTGTGGGAACACAGTGACCAGGGGGGGGGGTCAGTCTGCAATCCTGCATGAGTCCTCAGCGGCTGCCTATTTTTTCCACTTGGGAACGAGGTGCATGGACCCTTTGGCCAATCAATCAATCAATCAATCAATGATGCAAATCAAATCACTTACAGATGCTGAAACACACCAAAAAACCCGGCAGACACTGGCAACCGCCCAGGACGGGAGTCTGACGCCCCTGATGTAGTCACCGCTGGAGACAAGCTCAGACTCCAGCCAGTTTCCTAAATTTGTTTTTTTTGGCTCAGGACGACTCTTAGGAGCACGCATCTGTCCAAGGGCCATCCAGGCCGGTCAGAGCACTGCTACCGAGCCGCAAGCCGTAGGGATGGGCAACTCCAGGCCACACGGGTCGGTGGGTATGCAGGTTTTTGTTGCCACCGGTTACCAATTATTTAATTAGCCCAATAATTTAGGATCTGATATTTTATCTACATTCCGCGATATGAACAGCAGCTGATGAATGTTCTTGTGCCTGTATCGTAGCGTTTTATCATGGTGTAATTTACGAGTGAATCGGTGTTGGTGTATATGACTAATTAGCTGATTGAGCCAGGGTAACTGGTGGCAGTAAAAACCTGAATATACACACTTGCCCACCCGTGGTATAAAGCCTTTTGACTTTAGCTTTTGACACAGTAGACAGGGCTCTGATTCAGACACAGCCCAGGACATGAACTTTACCTCTTTTTGCACAGAAAGAAAAAAATTCTAAAAATTTTTAAACTCAACGGAAACCCCAACTGCCTCCAAAAATGAGTATTAAATGTTCCTGCATGATTTAAGCAGATGCATGTATTACCCTGACATGCAACGCGACCACAGGGGGAATGCGGACCTACCTGTCTGGGCTGGTCGATGGCTTTCTGGGGGTCAGTTTTCACCTTGTTGCTGGGGTGATTGGTTACCTTGGTGACAGGCTGTTTGAAGATGGACGCCGTTTGCCGGACCGGCAGCGAGGTGTTCAGGTCAGGCTTACCCTTTGGCATGCAGACCACACACACACACACACAGGAGACAGAGCAGGGTTAGGGAATCTTAACAGCTCGACAGTCCAGCACATCAGCAATGTAAAATAAATTTTTTTTAAACTGATGAGGCAAAGACTAAAAACACTTAAACCCATTTTTTGCCCAACTGCTATGGATAAAGACTCACTCACTCACTCACTCACTCACTCACCTTGCTCTGGCTGTTGTTGTCATAACGCAGCCTCTGTCGGGTCTTGGTCAGTTTGTTCATCAGCATCTTTCCTGTGCGGAAGTCTATGGAGCTCAGGTCCATGGAGCTGCCAAGGTAACGAGCCAGCTGTGGCTTGCTCCGGAACTTCTTTCCAGTAGGGCTGCCGCAGGGGGTCGATGGGACACATTTAGGGCAGGCGGTGGGAGGGTGCAAACTGAGACAATCCACTGAACCCCCCAAACCCCCATATTCCCACCCTCCCCAAAACAGGCCATCAAAGAAGCCACACAAGCACATGCAACAAGTCATTTACGCAGACCATAGCAGCCACGGACATGTGAATGGAGATGGGGAAATAAAAAGGCAAAGATACATGCGCCAAAAAAAATTGTGACGCAATCCCTGCTACTTAGTAATGAGGCATGCAAATCATGCACGTGCCTGGAGTGGAGCAAAACCAGTAAACACAAAGTAAAACCCAAAATATACAAGAACCACCCAAAATTCTAAATTAAACTAAGAAGAATTGTTGGGATTTGACAAGCGACTTTAGGAGAGAGTGCTCCGAGTGGCACGAGGGCAGAAATATTTTTTTTTAAAGTTCCAAAAAAACAAGAGAACTTGGTTTTATGCATATAACAGTAAATAATGTTTATCTAAAAATAATCAATCCAAACGAATTAAACCAATGTCTAAAAACGACAGTGACGGTACAAATATCAGAAAACGAATGCAGAACGAAAACCCAGATAACTAATTAGCCCTTTCAATATATAATTATTCGTGACACTTGCATCGACTTGCGACACGCGGACGCCTACGACCGTAGATCACCGTAAATTCCCGTCAGAGCAGAAATGAATCAACAGCTTACTAGTACTACACAAGGGGCAATGGCATTTAGACTAACAAAAAAAGCAGCGCACTAAGGCCCCAGGGCGAATACGGAAAACCCCGACTTTTGACAAAACTAAACGGCTCGTTTGCGAGCACGCGAACGGCACTGTGCCAGTTACAAAAACTTTACTTGCATTGTTACTTAACATACAGTCGATTGCCCATTTAGATACACAGCTTGTGTGGGGTTGTTTATTGGAAATGATATGTGTTGGGCTAACTTTTACACAAAGGAATGGTTGAATGATTGACAGCGCTGCCGTGCTAAACTGTACACACACAGTAGGACACACACACATGCACAAAGCAACACTCGCAATGGAATCAAGTTGCCGTCAACTGAAGCTGAAGATACGGGCAAACGATAGCGAGCGGCCTGGCGTGCGCATACCACACACACACACACACAACACAACATAATAAATAATGTCATCAGTACGATACCATAAATTATATATACGACCCGCCTCCCCCCCTCCTCGCTTCTGTTCATCCTCCTCTTCCTCGCTTCTGCTTAAAAAAAGAACAATACAACACGCGTGTCGTTTCCTACACATCGTGACCAGTTCAATGCATTCAGGTTGCTAACGTTAACAGATATGCGCTGTAATTAGCAGGGTAAAAAAAAGATGGCTGGTTTAGCTAGCTAACGTTACCGCATAACTAGCTATGTTATTAAGGGCGAACTTATTAGCTAGCTCGCTATCAAACAAACTCGGTGGAGCAACTATCACGTGATAGTTAGCAGTTAAGCTAGCTGGTTAACCGGCCGGTCACGAGCTAGCTAACTAAACCCACACTACTACTAGTGAAAGCCAATTGCACGAGAAGTGCTAACGTTAGTCCATCTGTGTCAGCCCCTCGCCCCGCAGCATTAACGTTAGTCCCGTACCTGCATGTACAGCGCTAGTCATCCCCTCTCTGTAATAGTCTTGTACGTTACCTAAACATAATAGATGTGCATTTTCCCTGCAGACAAACCCACCTTTTCCGCTCCATGGTTCCTGCGGGGCCGAGTGCACGCGCTTCGGTTTTGTTGTTCCTCGGCGATTTAGTTGAGAAACGAGCCGAACAGGCGACACCGCCGCGCTTTCCCTCTTCAAACTCGATGTCGATGTCAGCGGCGCTCCCCCCTCTTCTCTCCACCGTGCTCTTTCTCTCTGTCGCTCCCCCTCTTCTCTCCACCGTGCTCTTTCTCTCTGTCGCATCCCCCTCTCTTTGTCGCCCCGTAGATCCCTCCGCCGCCCGTACGACCTCATTACTGCCAGCTCTTGGGAAGGGGGGCCAAACAAGAACACATCCGCAAAGAGTGACAAAAATGCAGTTGAATAATTTTAAGACGTAGCCACCTACCTTAAGTTTATAAAACATGGACGCAATCCTCCATAAATGGTATTGGCTATGCTAAGATGTTAGCGTTAATCGTGAATGGCGAGTGTATAATCAGCTCTACTTCCACACAACACGAAGTTGAAGATGCGCTTTTCTTTGAATATCAGGTTTCATGCGCGTATTCTGATGTAGGTGAAGGAGCTTATTGTCACTTGAGATCAAATATTTGGTATTTTTGCAAAATTTGCCTTTAAAGATGCATAACAATGTATTTTCTATGTGATTTTTTTTTTTTAAGTTTAAGTTTAAAACGTTTTAGATGAGATTGGCCAATATCTTTTGTAGTGTAGAAAATAGTTGTGCAACTATTAAGACGTTATATGTGTATTCATGTCTGCAGTGTAAAGGATTGTTGTGATTGAAACTTTATTCATCCAATTCATACCTGATTGTCTGTATTCATGGGAGATATTTCATTGTAAGAATATGAATACAGTCGTTTTTCAATTAAACCAAATTGCTGGATTGCAGGTATGTAGTACACAGCTTGTTTGTGTGTGTGTGTGTGTGTGTGTGTGTGTGTGTGTGTGTGTGTGTGTGTGTGGGTTAGGCCTATGAGCTGGTGAAAACAACAGAATTGCATTTTTGCCTCAAGAACGAAGTGAGGAATTTACGAGTTATTCTGGACCCAGATTTGACCTTACAGGCCAGATTTAAAAAATAATTAAAGTAGCATTTTTCCATCTGAGGAATACAGCTAAAGTCAGACCATTGCTCACATTCTGATTTTGAGAGATTAATGCGTGCATTTGTGTCAAGTAAATCGGACTACTGCAATTCCTTTTTCGCTGGTCTTCCAAAAAAAATTTACTGATCGTTTCGCAACTTGTACAAAATTCTGCAGCAAGAATATGAACAGGAATAAAAAGGAGGGATCATATCGCCCATGTCCTTGCTTCTCTGCATTGGCTGCCTGTGTGTTTTATAATAGATGTTAAGGTTCTTTTAGTTCTTTTTAAAAGCTCTAAATGGTAAGGCAACAGAATGTATAGCTGACATGCTAACAGTGCATCAGCCCAATCGCAATTTCAGTCATGCAAAAGCAAACCTACTCTGCAATCCAAATGTCAATCAGAAAATAATTGAAGAGGCTTTTTATTTTAATTTGAGGTTTCTATGTTTTATGTCCCTTGCCTATGGAACTCAATACCACAGTATATCAGTCAATCACCATCAATTGATGTTTTTAAATCTAACTAATCACACATTTGAATAAGATTGTTGTTTGAGTTTTTGCTGTCATTAGTTATTGTATTTGCATAGTATTTAATTATTTTTTATATTAATTCTTTTTTAGATTTTCGTTTCTGCATTTGACAATCAATACTGTATTTTTATATACATTTTTAAAAAATGAATTCTATACTTTTATATAATGTATTTTACATTGTGAATTTTATTTTATTTTATTCCTCTAATCTTATCCTATAATTTTTTTATTTTATATACACTCCTCAAAAAAAGTTCGGAAACGTTATTTCGGTCGATTATTCCTCCCCTTTAATAATACCAATTGGTATTGTATTTTATATCGTTGGAAAGCCTGATTAGGCACCTTTACAACGAGGTACAACTTGTAAGGATCGTGCATTCATGGAATGAGCAACACAGCTAACCGTGTGGGTAGCGGCCCAAAAAAATGTGCCAAAATCCCCTGCAATATTCTTCTGTTGGTATTCACTCTCGTTTTGAGTTGCTTGGTGGACTGGATGATTGCACTCTCCCACAGTAATAAGGAAAAAACAACACATATTGGCCATTTTTACACTTTATTCATTTTACACTGTCAGGGACCTCAGTAGCGTGTGGAAGATCCATACGCAGCCACAACAGCTTGGCACCTCCTCCTCATGCTGGTCACCAGCCTGGTCACACACTGCTGTGGGATGGCATCCCATTCCTCAACCAGGATTTGTCGCAAGTCAGCCAACATGGTTGCGTTGGTCACTCTGGCACGTACAGCACGCCCAAGCTGATCCCACAAGTGTTCAATTGGGTTGAGGTCTGGACTCACGGCAGGCCATTCCATTCTCTCTACTCCCAAATTCTGGAGGTACTCTGTGATGATCCTGGCTCTGTGGGGGCGAGCGTTGTCATCCTGGAGGATGGAGTTAGGTCCCAGATTCTGGAGATATGGGATCGCCACTGGCTCCAGAATCTCATTCCGATATCTCACTGCATTGAGATTGCCTTCAATGATGACAAGTTCTGTTTTGCCTGTGAGAGAGATACCGCCCCACACCATGACACTGACTTGCGACAAATCCTGGTTGAGGAATGGGATGCCATCCCACAGCAGTGTGTGACCAGGCTGGTGACCAGCATGAGGAGGAGGTGCCAAGCTGTTGTGGCTGCGTATGGATCTTCCACACGCTACTGAGGTCCCTGACAGTGTAAAATGAATAAAGTGTAAAAATGGCCAATATGTGTTGTTTTTTCCTTATTACTGTGGGAGAGTGCAATCATCCAGTCCACCAAGCAACTCAAAACGAGAGTGAATACCAACAGAAGAATATTGCAGGGGATTTTGGCACATTTTTTTGGGCCGCTGAACTCTACATGTTTTAACAGCTACCAAAGTTTAAAATTATCAAGATTATAAAATAATAATGGTCATGACCTCAAATATGAGGAAACACACACATAAGCAAAAGCTCCAAGGAAGTGTCATAGAACTAAGATTTGGGGGGCATTTCCAAAAGTAGGATTAGTGAGTTATCTGGATAATTGCAACCTTAAACCTGGAACAGCTCTTTTAATGTTCAGTTAATGTTCCAGATTTGGGAGGGTTCTGTGTTTTACCCCCCTGTTACTCAGTGCAGTTATCCAGTTAACTCAGTAATCCTGGTTCATAGTATACCCCCCTGTTACTTAGTGCAGTTATCCAGTTAACTCAGTAATCCTGGTTCATAGTATACCCCCCTGTTACTCAGTGCAGTTATCCAGTTAACTCAGTAATCCTGGTTCATAGTATACCCCCGTTACTCAGTGCAGTTATCCAGTTAACTGAGTAATCCAGGTTCATAGTATACCCCCGTTACTCAGTGCAGTTATCCAGTTAACTCAGTAATCCTGGTTCATAGTATACCCCCCTGTTACTTAGTGCAGTTATCCAGTTAACTCAGTAATCCTGGTTCATAGTATACCCCCCTGTTACTTAGTGCAGTTATCCAGTTAACTCAGTAATCCTGGTTCATAGTATACCCCCGTTACTCAGTGCAGTTATCCAGTTAACTCAGTAATCCTGGTTCATAGTATACCCCCCTGTTACTCAGTGCAGTTATCCAGTTAACTCAGTAATCCTGGTTTATAGTATACCCCCGTTACTCAGTGCAGTTATCCAGTTAACTGAGTAATCCAGGTTCATAGTATACCCCCGTTACTCAGTGCAGTTATCCAGTTAACTGAGTAATCCAGGTTCATAGTATACCCCCCTGTTACTCAGTGCAGTTATCCAGTTAACTCAGTAATCCTGGTTCATAGTATACCCCCCTGTTACTCAGTGCAGTTATCCAGTTAACTCAGTAATCCTGGTTCATAGTTTACCCCCCTGTTACTCAGTGCAGTTATCTAGTTAACTCAGTAATCCTGGTTCATAGTATACCACCCTGGTCTGTAATCAGTTCAAACCCTAACATCAGAATAGAGAAATTCAAGATAACTCATTAATCCTGCTTTGTGAAATACCCCCTTTGTTTAATCCAGTTGGTTAACAACATTAACTTTATTGAACAGATAAAGGCGCAACTAATTAATTCTCTCTTTGTGGCTGGCCAAAAACGCCTTGGCCGTTGTAGTCTTTATTAAACCATGTACCTGGTACATGGTGCACAGTAGTTTTGGGCTATATCTCTGCTCCGACTACAGGTTGAAAGTTGGCTGAGAGCTCATTTTAATCAGGAGAACTACTTTTCAACAAGCCAAACATCATTTTTGGGTGGAATTACCCTTTAATGATGTCACTAGATGTGCTTCAGATGGCAGGTTCTGATTCGTTTAGCCAGCAGCAGAAGAGTAGCCAACACTTCCAGGTACACAGTTTTATTTAAATACACATCTGCCTCTTGGTAACAACATGGCTGGTTAAACTTTTATTTTTATTTTTTAAACTCACTCCGATACATACTGGACATTTCAGTTTATCATGCAGTCATGTGCACGTCTCTGCAAACAATGCATGCAGCAGTGTAACAGATGCACTGCTGTTGGTCACCGACTCCCTATAAAAAGAGATACGATTTCCCCACTCAGCTAAACACCAAGGTCTCAAGCCAAAGGAGCTAATCCCATTCTCATTGCTTCTCTGTGTGTGACATCGCATCCCGTAGCGGCCGTCCCAATACTGCGCACACACAGACACACACCTAAAACTCTAAACTCTACTGAAATTAACTCGTACCACCTGCAAAATGCGCGGGAAACGGTTTGCTTCATGTCTTACTGAAAAAGGCTTAAGCAGTCGCTCCCACCTGTAGGAATATTTAAATATTGTGAACACACGGAATGATGCACTTAAATACCTAGCCTGTTTTCTCTTGTGATCTCCTCGGGAATGGGAGAAAATCGACGGCACAAAATCGGGACTATCACAGTCCATGGAGGGCTCACCTGAAATAGATGCAAATTGTCAGTGAGATAGCTTAGGTCTAGTTTCTTAAAGTTATAATGATAAACGACAAACGTCAGATGCTTGCCCAATTAATATAAAACAATAAGAGAGCAAGTTATTTAAAGATGCGAGTCAGGCTAGTGATACAAGCTAGGCTAGCATTGGTTTGCTAGGCGTGACAGCGTTAACTTAGCGGGATGGCTAGCCGCTTGTGATCACAACACGTGGTCTAGGTAAATAAGTAACACAACAAAAGTGAACGGTATCTTTTCTTGAGAAAAATCTAATAGCCATCTAAAACAACCGTACCCGAGATAAAATGTGCCCCGCACAGGCTTTCATTCTTATTCGGTCCATCGATACCCCAGTCAGCACGCTTAATGGCCTGCAACCACAGCAACCTCCTCCTCTTTTGAAAGGGGTGAGATCCCGCTGGTAAATTAAAGAATCGCCATCCCTGATCTTGCCGGTTAGTGCAACCAACTGCACAGCAGCTCCGTGGCATTTCAACAACAACAACAAAAAAGATGACTAAATAAAAAGGATAATTTAAAGATGAAGTCTAGTCTGAACTAAAACATTCCGGATATTGGCGCTGAACTTACACAGATGAGTTTCCTGTTTACAAACAATAAGAGTGCGCGCGCAGCTCGGGGGCAGAAACAATTGAAAAGGGAACAACTCAAGACATTTAAGCCTCTGCCTCTTCTGCATCAATAATGAATTCTGCTATGTGGAATTTTTAAAGGATTGTGTATATGTAAAAAGGATAATTTCAGGATGTAGTCTAGTTTGCTAAAGCACTTTGGATATCGCCGCTAAAGTTGCATGGACTCGATTTAGCGCGATCTTTTGCCCCCTGTCTGTGCGCGCATATTAAGTTCACAATAACCCCGACGGTCGTTTTACAGGTCACACACCTCAATGCAAAAATACCGATTACTACAGTTCACTACGATATGACTCGGCAGTTATCCAAAGGCCTACATTACGATGATTGTACCGAGGGTCTAACTGCTTTTCCGACATCCTAGTCGAAATGCGGACAACCACGAGTCTCCCCAAACATACGTGCTCCCGGAAGAAATTCGTATGGTCGACCTATAATGATTTCCTCATGATATATTAATTAAATCCGAAATGTTTTCAAAACTTTAGAGATAAATTAAAACGTTAGCTAGTGCCATTGGACAATACTGACCATAAATGTGGGGGGAAATTAGTGCGTTTCATAAAAATTTCCAATTTTAATTTTTAAAAAGGTAATTCTAATGATTTCCGCATGGTTTTCATAAGTGGCTGGTAAAAAAAATCTAGCTACTGCATGGCTAGTAAAAAATAGTATCTACCTTACTGCGCGCATTCCTCGTGGCAGTTTCGACAACCTTATGCAACGTCACATTTATTTCCGTCCAGAGTTGCATTCATTTTTGGCCGAGAACTTGTATTGACGACGGGAGTCGGACTTCTCCAGCACATCCCAACACTTGCAATGGGGTTAAGGTCAGGACTCTGGTGGCCAATTAATGTGTGAAAATTATTCCTCATGCTCCCTGAACCACTCTTTCACAATTTGAGCCCGATTAATCTTGGAATATGCCCATTGATGGGATAACCTGGTCATTCAGTACATTCAGGTACTCAGCTGACTTCATTTTATTGCTGCATAACGTTGCTGAGCCTAGACCTGACCAATTGAAGCAACCCCAGATCATAACACTGCCTCCAGAGGCTTGTACAGTGGCCACTATGCATGACGGGTGCAACGGCGACTTTATTTTTGTCCAGGCAGTGTATATTGCAATACATTCCACTTCTTTAAGTGCTGCAATGCTGAATGCTTACAGACTCATACCTGGCGGTGGTATGTAATCAAACGTACACAAACAAACTTGGCAAACGTTAAACGGGAAGCACCGTTTCTCAAAAACCACAATTATTTTTTCATAAGGATGTTATAATATTGAGTTCATAGATGTGCTTTTATTTCAGTCAAATGAGGTGATACACAGTTGGGCAAAATGATGCGATTGATGTTTCGAGCACTCAAATTCAAAACCTTTGTGTGAAAACTCTACTTTAGCGTGTGGTGTTCAGTCAAGAACATTCTAATCACATATTTGTGATCTTACACCTTAAAGGGTAAAAATGTCCTTTTTTTGGACCACTATAATGCAGAAGTCTGAGGTATAAAAGTCTCACACAAACATGGGCGGTCAGCAGCTTCTCCCCTTTCTCTCTTAATTCTGTGCGATGACCATTTTGGCGCCATATTGATCCGTTTCCCACAAAAATCAGGCAGAATTCAGAGGCAAGAAGAACAGTATATTTACATGTAAAAAATTAAATAAAATACACAGCAACAGTACAGTGCTAAAGTTCAAGTTTCAATTTGGATGCTTCTTGTTCCAAATCGAAGTGATTTGGAGTCGTGACGGGGCGGGGGGCAAGTGAGACCAACCGCCTATGGCCAAACCAGACCAACTGCCTATAGCACCTCCTGTGGGGAGGGAGGGGGAGGGAGAGGGAGAGGGAGAGAGAGAGAGAGAGAGAGAGAGAGAGAGAGAGAGAGAGAGAGAGAGAGAGAGAGAGAGAGAGAGAGAGAGAGAGAGAGAGTGTCAGTACATCAAACAGCATTCCACAGTATGGTCCATTTAACAGCTGTAATTAAGAGAGAAGGGGGGCAGAAGAGACACTGCCCCCAGACAGCAGTCGTCATAGAAACCCCAATATCTGATTGTTTTCCTCCAGTCAGTGAACTTTCAGTTGGCCTGCCCACAGTCATGCAAAGGACACATTTTACAGAGGAGCCCCTGCGTGTCCCACAACCCCCTGCGCTGAAATCCTCCGTTACCTGCTGGCTGGATCCTGTGACCCTTCTTATGCAACAACTATAAAAATGATGATCTTTAGGTCTTTTAGCATTAGTACTTGTTGCCATTGCCCATCCCGCGGACGGTAAAGAATGAATCGTGGACCAGTGCTGACTTCAGGCAGAAATCAAGGAATGACACACAACTAATAAGACAAAGGCTGTGTCTCAAACTGAAAAAATGCTGCCTTCTAAGGTGTATCTTAGAAGGCAGCATCACATGTACCCTTCTCCGGGTATGATATCCCATAAGTCTTTGTGATTACAGCAGGCTTCTCACTTCTGTTAAATTAATGGCACCCTGAAGAGGACGTGGCGCCCTCTTATCCTGCTACCGGACGAAGGGGTTGTAGCGGCGGTTCTCTAGTGGTTCCTACACATGGGAATTTAATTACACAGGGTCTGATTGGCTACCAAATTGGGAGAAAAAGGGAAAAAAACAACAAAAAAATTAAACCTCTGTTCAGTCGTGTGCCTCAACTGTCTAAGGACACCAGCAGCCAACTGAAGTTTCAGAGGAGACCTGTGCCATCGTGCTTTGTGCCAAATTCACTGTGTAGGTTACAACTTAGGAACTGACATTTCAAATTGAAAAATAAATACAAAGAATCCTCCACGTGAATTGAGACATTTTAGAAGCACGAGCACCCCTGACACTCACCTTTCCCTCTCTTTTTCTACTCGTCCTTCTTGAACTTTCCGTTAATGTACGGTACGTAGTCAAGAACGAGCCTCCAGTCCGTCAAGTGCACAAGTGCTACACCTCCAACTGTACCCCAGACAGCCATTGTGGGGACCCTTGGTGAATGGGATGAAAAAACAGAAACAAGATGGATGTACAACAGAGAGGGATAGGGGTGCAAAATGACTATAATCGTTAATGCATCAGAAACAATGACCATTTGTGAACTCCATGCCATGCCAGTCCGCGACAGCATCGAGGCACGTCCAGGTAGGGTCTCTAAGCTGTTATGTTAACGAGGTACTACTCTCATCTCTGCTAAGAAACAAATTTGGGTCAGAAATGGACAACTGTTACAAAATAATTTTAAGGGGATAGTTATGTTAGTTAGCTAGCCAACATTTACTACTACCACCAATGTCTGAAAGCGCCTGAGCTGTTAACACAATTCGGTCCAGTCTCCCTTGCTAGTAAGCGATCACAACGAGCTGTAGCTTACAGTCAGCTAACGTTAGCTAGCTACTCCAGGCAGAGGACATCATTGGTAAGCTAATTGTGTATCTAAAATATAAGTGAAATAAGGGCAGACTGCTCATAGCCATCTTGAAACTGTAACGTTACTCAGAATCGAACTTACCACGTTTTGGCAATCGTCAAATATCTGGGTCCTACTAACTTCTGTAGCATTTTGAAATTTTCGTCCGACCTTCTTCCGCCACTGACGTCATGCGAATGAATTCTGCAGTAGGACCCTAATCCAAGCTGCCCGTTGTGCCTGTATGTAATACTTGGGTTGCACAAAAAAAAAACCTGTGTTTCTATTACCACCGACGAAAACATGCATATACGACTATGAATCACACGTTTCATATTTAAGGACCGCCTGATTATCACAGCGCATCGAGCAATCAGGACACCCACGGGTCTTTTTTATCACCGAAGCTAACCATGGACGTATCTTTTTATTACTATTATAGTTATTTTTAGAACAAAAATACACTACATATAATATAATATAGGGGTAATAACGTTTTTTGTTTTTTTTAAATCACTTCAAGGCTTTATGAATGTCCATTGTCTTTACTGATTTTGTTTTTCAGTCCGTGCAACGTCTTAAATGAATGTCCCGTTTCCATTTAAAATTGTAGGCCGTGACCGAATACGACCCCTTTTCCCTGTCCACTCAGACCCCTGTCCCTATGTAGGGCTGTATCCTCACTTTGCAGTGTGCGAAAGAAATCCCGCAAAACTCTTTCCAAACTAGTGAGGAAGTAGTCCGTAATATTTATTTTTTATTGAGAATATCAGCGAACATATAACGATTGTTACAAAGTGGAGATTATGAATGAAGATAGAATTAACAAGAGTATTATAAGAGTATTTTGTAATATTAACCTATCTTATACCATAGATATACATATACGCTCTATGTCTTTTACGCTTTTACTTCCGGGTTACTTAACGAAATTGTACGGGTTCATCCTAGTATTTTATGTGCCCCCATTTGCAGTGTTGTAAAGTAATGAAGTACAAATACTTCGTCACTGTACCTAAGTAGTTTTTTGACGACTTTGTACTTTACTCAAGTAGTTATCCTTCTGCTTACTTTCACTTTTACTTCACTACATTTTCTAAAGAAAATTGATACTTTTACTCCGCTACAATTTTCAAGAATGGGTTCGTTACCAAGTAAAAAAATAACGCAGAATGGAAGAGAAGTCAGCGCACCAGCCAGTCACATGACTAGCCTATCAGTCACATGACTAGCCTACCGTACTAGCGATACTATAACCTCTCTGTATTTGAATGGATCTCTATGGGAATTGGGGAGTGGGACTAGATTTAGCTGTAAATTACACTGGAACAGTACGGAACACATGGTTGGCTAAATGGCTCCAAGTCATCAAGGGTCTGACGTATCAAACAAGCCTTAAACCATCACTCTGCTTCCAGAAATACTGTAGATATGGATGGATAACTTGAAGGGTTTTCTCCCGACAGAGTTCAATAGGAAAATTTGTCAGGAGAAACTACCCTTAAAGTGATCCATCCATATCTACTGGATATCTGGCAGCAGAGTGATGGTTTGAGGCTTGTTTGATACCTCAGACGCTTGATGACTTACAGCCATTTTACCAACTATGTATTCCATACTGTTCCAGCATAATTTACAGATAAATTTAGTCCCACCCCCCAATTCCCATTCAAATGCAGAGAAGTTATAGTATCGCTTGTAGGAGTACCAGAAAATAAGATACCAAGAGTCTTTTGATATTGTTGGGTCACAGACATCAGGAAGTCACGGCATGCAAAGCATATCCAACCAAATATTAAAAATTATTACTTTATTTTACATTGGCTGCAGTTATTGTAAGGGGGCAATTACTTTCTCACACAACGACAATGGGTGTTGGGATTTTTTGTTCATTAAATAAATGAAATAAGTAAAAAAACAAATGTGTCACTTGTTCACTCAGGTTCCCTAAAATCAGTATTATATTTTCTCAAAAGATCTGAAAACATCCAGTGCGAGAAATATGCAACAATAGAGGAAATCAGGAAGGGAGCAAAGACTTTTTTTTTTTAAAATTTGTTTCTGATTTTTTCCCCATTTTCTCCCAATTTAGTAGCCAATTGAACCCCTATTCTACTTCAATTCCCCCCGTGTAGCAACCGCTAGAGAACCACCGCTATACAACCCCGTCAGCCGGTAGTAGGAAAGAGGCCGCCACGTCCTCTACAGGGCGCAACTCCCCAAGCTCCTGACCGTGATTCCAACTCGCCCGGGGCCTTATTTTGCGTAGCGATTCTCATCCGAGCCCTCCCCCCACCCGGAAGCAGCCGCCAATTGCTGCTCCCACAGGGCGCTGGCCATGCTCGGAAAATGGCAGGACCGGGGCGCGAACCCCGATCCTCGGAGTACAACGCTGTACCACCGCAGCGGCCCCGGGAGCAAAGACTTTTTCACAGCCCTGTATGTTGCTGTGCATCGGGACCATGGTTAGGATTAATGTTTTCGTAGTTCCAGGGAACCTTCTGTAGGCCTACATACAATAAAAAAGTATAATTATAAAACATTATTTTAAAAAATTGAAACATACAACGGTACTACACGAGTTTCTGCTTACAGCAATCAGAAAATAGCAGCTTTTCAAAAATAGTAAAAATATAAACTGAATAGTTGGCCACGATTGGGAAACATCAACCTTGTGAGGGTTGCAAACCTCTCCTCGGATAACGTCTGCTGAATCCTGGGCTGCGTTCCAATATTCTTCACTCCCCACCTCCTTTCCTCCACTCCCCCACTATTTTTTTGGGTATTGGGACGCACCCTAGACAAGGGCGTAATTTATGGGGGGGTCGCGACCCCCCAATATCACAAATAGGCCAATAAGACCCCCCTCCCCCAATAATATAGAATAACGACGAGAATACGTTAATTTTCTATAATAAAGACAAAGGTAAACAGATAAAATCTTTTTTTCCCCGTGTTTGTTACAGGCCACCGTGGGGGTCTGCCTCCCCCGTCAATTGTACACTTTGTTGCGCCTGTATTAGTCTATTCCTCCCCGCTTCTTGCTAGTACCAAGCTGCCAGTCACATAGGACCGCCACCGTCCAGACAAACGTGAGGGAAGGGAATGGTAGATCTATGCTCATGCACATTTTAGATAATGTTAACGTTATAAATAGCTACGTTTTCTAAAATTGTTTGTTGACGTTGGTTGAGTGACCAGCAATACGTCTAATAACGCTAGTTAGTCAACATTAGCTAGTTTTTCATGTACACTGCATTTACTAGCGAGCTAACACGCGTGTCAGTGGTGGGCTGCCACGGTAAGGATCAGTCAAAATTGTTATGATGTGGAGAGAAAGCTAACCCATCGGAACATTGTCCCGCTATCCGTCCTGCGAGTTCGGGTTAGCGAACAGCGTCGCGGTATAAACAAACTAGGCTCTATGCACTTACAAAAAAGTTAAAAAATGATCTCCGTGATGATTGGGTTTTTTAACATGCTGCGAAAAGCCTCAGAGCCTGCTAGATGAGTTGCATTGAGCCACTTAGAGCAGTTGTCCGAAATAGTAATTAGGCTAAGGCTGATTGGCAACTGACAATTAGATCTGCAGAAGTTTTAAAAAGCATGTTCTCTACTGTACTGTTGATAAGGCTAGGCTACTCATGGAAAACACACTAAAAGGTACATGGTTTATAGGTATTTTAATAATTCCTACCTATTTCTGACAAGTTTTTTCAGCGGTTCATTACACTACATAATGAAATATATATGGTCTTTGAACTGCTAATTTTTTTAGATAGAAACTGTAGTCAAAGCATTTAGTTATTGGTCTTTAAATAGGCCTATGTCCCAGGTGTGTAAACATCCTTGGTGATTAAACTATCCTCATGTGATTTTTTGATCAATAGTCTTAAGTATTTTCCTCTTAAAATTCACCAGAAATGATAAATTCACAGCTGTTCTTTAAAAAAAGAAAATCTTCCGGGGAGGGGGGGCATTCCCCTGGAACCCCCTAGAGGGTTGGTGTTCTCGGGGTCTATGCATCTCAACCCCCCTAATGTTCAAACCAAAGTTACGCCCTTGCCCCTAGTTATCTCATGTGTTCCATCACACCTGATGTAACTAAATCAAGGGCTTGTGCTTTGAGCTGGAGATGGAAAACATCAGAAACCTGAATCGAGCAGGGAGACCGGTTTGGGTAGTCTCAGATGGTCTTCTGCCCCTTTGGGCTCTATGCAAATGAATGAGAGATTTTCAGGTTGTGGGAAAACCTTTATTACAATGTTTTTTTTTCTTTATTTTTAAGTATACAAGTTTCAAAAGACAGACATTGAAAAAGGTATATTTCTGTTATTAAAAATGGCACATTTATTGCTACATTACTGTTATATACAGGACAGTTCTCATTAGCTACTTTATATATATAAAAAAATAAGAAGAAACTGAGAATGGAGGCACTCTGGGCACGACTATTGTGTGTCCCCGAATGTACGAGAGACGGCCGATTCTGCTGCAGCACGCGTCTGTCGAGAGAAGTGCGGGAGAATAGGTGTCACATCTAGCCTATTGTGAGCACTACACATCCCAAGGTGCAATGCAGAGAAAACTCAGCTCCCACACGTACTATGGTACACATTTCTAATCTCGTTCATTAAAAAACAAAATTATAAAAAAATGAAATCTAATATACAGTAATTCAGAGAAGCTTCTTTTTTTTTTTTTAAGCATGTTTACTCACGGTGCCAATTAAACTATTCAATTAAAAAATCGACACTGAGGAGCAAGCATTTAAAAGCTCGTCTTCATAAAAATAAAATTAAAAAAAAGATTTGTCAAATTATTTAAGTGAGAGCAACAGGTGTAGAGCAGACATTTTAAGGTAGAGATTTGGGGATGGTATGACTTGCTGAATTGTTTAAGTTTGGCCTTTGTTGGTGGTGAGGCCAGGTCGGGACACACCCATGTAAATAGTGAACACCATTGAAATGTTTTCCGCAAAAATAAGGAGGGTTTGAATACTGTGGCAGGTAGCTGACAGCCAATCAGGAAGAGGAGAGCTCCTCCTTCCACAAACATGTGACCGTGGGGCATCCTGACAGCCAATCAGGAAGAAGAGAACCCCTCCCTCCCCAATCATGTGATCATGGGGCATCAGACAGAACACGGAGCTGCAGGCAGAATCAGACGTGACTGAGACCCGGTGCAGTGCTGCTAACGGCACCGATCAGTAAAGTTCACCAGCCAAGAGGCCACTAAACACACAGAAAAATTATTACTCAACAGCACTACCTAAACAGTAGCAAAAGAAATGTTTTGAACCCAGAGTTTAAATTGAAAAAAAAATTTAAACTACAAATCAACATTGAGTTTCTTTTTGTGCTCAAAATTGTACATTTTCAATTAAAAAAATTATTTATGGGATGGGGGGAAAAAAATTATCCCAATACTTTCTTGTGAAACTTCTGAATGTTCTCTTAAAACTAACAAAATAAATCTAATCATAGGATGTACCAGATATGTCAGCAATACCATTGTGTCATGTTTAAAAAATATTTTTTTTAAAACTGAAATTGTTTGAACTGGGAGAAAAAAAGAAAAAAAAAGTTCAGGCACTGATAATATATCACTCTCCAATCATGACGTCTGAAGTCGAGAATGAAAAGGCCACACTATTGATCGCCCCCCTCCTCACAAAATAAATTTTACCCTCAAAACCAATACACCATGGGGAGATGGACTGTACAGAGCGCCCTCCTATGGTCAGATGACAGTACTACCTCCTACTGGTGTTAGGCAGGAACTGAGGAGACCAATAAAGTCTCAACATTTCACTGCATCTCCCTCCCAGAACCCAGGATGCATTTTAATTGTTCAACTATAGCCAACTGAAGGGGGGACAAAATGGAGCTATATTTAATATTGTAGTGCTATGGAGAAAAATAAAATAAACACTGAAAGGGATACTTAATGCAGAATAACCCAGTGATATTTAAAACAGAATAACACTCCCCCTCCCCCCCCCCCCCCAAACCCACCCCCCCCCCCCTGTATGAAACACTACATTCAAAACCAGTTGCATATTTCCTGTCAGGGACAATATTCTGCTTCCAAGCCTGTGCAATACACAGGTGAACTCGGCGACAAGAGCATTTTAAAATTCATATACATTTTTTCTTTACCACCGACCTGTAACTGTCACAGGTTTGTGATGGGGGTTACGGATACATTACTTCCATTGAAAAAAAATGAAGGAAAATACAATCCGAGCAGACGAAATGACTCATTTCTATGCCTTCCTGACACATTTGGGAACTGAAGCATGCTATCCCACACCTGAACATTGTGCTCGCCATTAAAATAAGGGCAAGAGGAACCCAGAGACTCCTGCTCCAAACCTGGAACATCACCTCGGCCAGTGAGTGGAATAAAAGTTCTCGCACCGCATTTTAACATTTTGTCAGTTTAACAAGTGAAACTATTTCAAAACTCGCTCCTAATGCCCTGACTTTTGAAATATTATTTATTTTTTAAATTTCCTTGCTCTTTCAAAACAGAGCCGCCAGTGAAATTGTACACAATCTCACAATTAGGCTTTTTCTTGGCTTTCTCAAAGGAAATAAAAATGGCTGTCCAACTAGTGGCAGTTTCATTAACTCATTCAGGACCATGTATTAATCTTTCCTGTACTCCTCAGTCAACATTACTCGACCCCTCCCCTCCCACCTACTACTTTTTTAGTTTTTTGTATTTTACTTTAAAATCTACACTGTATAGTCTATTAAAAATATATATAATATATATATTTTTTATTATTTTTTTTGTTCATTTTACATACGGTTTTATGTACGCATGAACTGGACTTAGTTTATACTCCCATTTTGTGTTGCTGTCGGAAAGGTTCTGAGCATGTGCGCCAGTCTCGCTCGACAAAGAAAAAAGAAAAACAACCAAATGAAGGCGAAGGAAGACCCCGGCACAGCTAGAACAGCGACACAGCCGCGACACAGCCGAAACACAGCCGGAACACAGCCGGACACGGTGAGGCTGAGAGGCGGGTGGCTGCAGCGAGCACAGGGTCCAAAGGTCAGTTTTTCTGCACAGGGTTTTCAGTTCAAGTCTTTCTGAAATGATGCAAGTGATTGTGATGTCATTTCCTGGAGTGGGGGGGTGAGGATGGGGGAGGTGGGGGTAGTAGGGGGCGGGGCATTTTGGAGGGGGATCCCCAGACAGCTCTTTCCACTCGAGCTTCTCAAAGTCCCTGAGGAGCCCACCGTCCCTGCCCCTCATTAAATCCCCCCAATACCTCTCCTTTATCCGTCAGTCCTTGGCCGTTGCTCAGGGAAGCGTGGTGAAGCGTGTTCGGCACTCTCTCTCTCTCTCTCTCGATCCTCAAGCTGATGGCCTGGTGACAGCTGTCACGCTCCCAGGGGGGCCTTTGTGAGACCCCAACCATTTCGCCCCCCGGCACATCAACTTTGGCGTGGGGGGGGGGGCGGGGGCCACAAGGTTGATAAAGCTTGGGCCCCCGCCCTGCCAGGGCAGGCGGATCGATGACTGAAAGCAGTTTGTATCCGCAGACGTCTGCTGAGTTCCATTCTGATAGAGATCAGAGGAAAAGACAAGCAGACAGAGCATCCCGAGTGCTTTAAAACAGCACTGTGTCGTCCTTTACCTGTGAGAAAGCTCCCCCCCACCCCCCCCTTTAAAACAGCACTGTGTCGTCCTTTACCTGTGAGAAAGCTCCCCCCACCCCCCCCTTTAAAACAGCACTGTGTCGTCCTTTACCTGTGAGAAAGCTCCCCCCCCCCCAGGAGTATCACTTCCTTTTTTCTCCTGTGTGTCTGGGGAGCAGAGCATTTCACTGAAGTGTTTCAGCCAATCGGCTCGCGAGCCCCGAGTCCCTGCTGAATGACGGACAGCCAGGTCAGTTCCCGCCTCCGGCTTTCCCTACTGGGGAAGGGTTTTTTTTCTTTTCTGTCCGTAGCGAAGACAAGACTGCTCTTGGCTGTTTGTTTCTCAGCTGGGAATGCCAAAACTTTCAACAAAAAAAAAAAAATCCTCATTTGCTCACGTGAGCAACTGTTCCAAAAAATTTGTTCCAAAAACAAGAAGGTAAAAAGTGTCATACACGTGGGCACACACGCACACAGAAATATCAATCATCTGACCACTGTGCAGGTCTCTCAGGTCACTGAGTCAGAGTGTCTCTCTCGTGGTCACAAGTTTAAAGGTCTTTTTGCAGTTGGACACTCCATATAAACATGGAAGCATTGTGTGTGTGTATGTGTGTGTATGTATGTATAATATTATATATATATATATATATATATATATGTATAATATTATATATATATATATATATATATATATATATATATGCGCACACACAAATTCACATTTGAGCTGGTAATCAGGGCAGATTGGCTGTCAGTTTAGGCAGTGAGCAATTGTGAGCTTGTGTGTGCGTGTGTGCGCATCTCTATACTGGTATATACACAGACTGTGTGTTTGGGTGCACTTGCTGAGACGGAGGGTGGAAGAATGTTAAGGCCACTGCTTCCGAGAGCCCAGAAAGTTCCACAGGATCTGGAGGGAGGAGAAAACCGTGCGTCAAACAAGCCTGCACGCACGCACGCGCACACACACACGCGCACACACACACGCACGCACGCACGCACACATGCACACACGCACGTCACCACAAACGAGCACATAAACAAAGATGTTCAACTGAAAGCACCCATTCCTGTGCTCTTTTCACACATTTTAAATAACTGGGCAGCAATACAGCATAGTGATTATGGGGTTGAGCTGGGCTTGCAGGTTCACGTCCCAGACGTATGCAGATAAAGCATTGCGTGTATTCCTGTTGATAAGAGCATACGCTGAACGCTCCAAATGTAAATGACCATGAGTTCAGCCGTGGATTCCCTTGGGCCAGGTGCTGCTCCCGGTAGAGGCTTACCTGTGCGTGTTACATGTGGCTGACAGGGTTGTGTCCGTCGCCCGGGAGACCAGGGTGGCCCCCGGACATGGGCATCTGGGAGTCGCCGACCACGCCCGAAACTTTCTCCTCCTCTCTGCGCTTCAAACAGGCTGCTTTTGGGTTGAGGTTACGCTCTTTAGAACGGAGAGAGGGGCGAGAGTCAGCCATTTTAAACACCGCACGGAATCCTGGGAAAGCCCATTTTAAACACCGCACGGAATCCTGGGAAAGCCCATTTTAAACACTGCACGGAACACTGGCCACACTAAAGTAACACTTTAAACATTCAATTTAAAACATGATAATTAAAATAACATGCTAATGAAGCACTTTGCAACATTGAGCCATACAGAGAACATGAAAACACACATGAATCTATTTTTATAAATTTGGCACCCAACATGGGACTGAATATGTCCAATTTCTAGCCCAATTTGGATTATCCAATTATCTGCGTTCATGAGCGAACCCCGGTGCTGATTCATAAGAGTGTAGACATACAGACTACAGCTAAGCTCACACACAAGTCAAAAGAAGACCCTTCATACGCGCCTTTGACATGTAGTCCACGGGCACACGATCAACCAGCGGGGGTCGCTAGAGAGCGATAAAATGCAGACCCCTGACTGAACCCTCCCAATCCCTAGGCGACGCATTCACCAATCACGCATCGCCCTGAGGAGCTACTGGCACGGTCCGGATCCAGATCCGATCCGAGACCGTGGGCCTCATTCATACACCAATCAGCTAAGGAAATTTAAGCATACCAAATACAAGGATTCTTCCCCCCTGTCCCAATCCCCTTTTAACATCACAAGGACATGTAGAATTGAATGCATCGGAATAGCTAAACACAGGCTGTATGTTAGAGAGTTAAGCATGTGCAACAGAACGTATTAGCCAGGCAAGACTCAAGTCAAACACAACCTTAAAGAAAAAAAAAAACTAAAACAACAACAAAAAAAAGTTATAAAAAACAAATAAATAAAACCATGGTGGTAATCAGAATGGCATGGGGACTGTGCACAGAATAACCAATCAAAAGCCAGCATTAAGGAAGGAGGAGCCTGCAGAAGAGGGAGAGACTGAGATGGCCCTGTAGATAGAAGCAGTGGTCCAAGCACCCTCCACCTCCCAGGTCCCATCGCCCAAAGAAAGGAGGGGGAGGAGAAGCAGCAGCAGCAGGGAGCGGATGAGCAGAGGGCGCCCCCTGGTGGTGTGGAGTTTTTTTTGGTCTTTTTTTTGGGAGAGAAGCCCTACCTCGCACCTGGGTCTCCAGGCCCAGGATGATCTGCACGGCCTGCTGCAGGATGATGAGTTTGGTCTGGGCCTTGTCGGTCTTCAGGTGCATCTGGCACATGCGGCCCAGCTCCCTGAACGCTTCGTTAATGTCGCGCACGCGCACGCGCTCCCGGACGTTATTCGCCCTGCGCCTCTCGCGTTCCCGCTGCTCCTTCTCCTCCGGCGTCAGCCCCTCCTCCGACACGCTGCTGGAGGGGGGGAGGGAGGGAGGGGAGCGCGGCCACACCCAGGGGGGAGGGGGGGGGGCAGTTAATACAACCGGGAATGACCACCCTAGAAAATCTCCCTAAAAATAACCACCATTTGACCTTGCACTCCGGGTGTGCATCTCTGCAAAAACTCATAAACCTCTGGTCCCTCTCTCTCTCTCTCTCTCTCTCTCTCGCGCTCTCTCTCTCTCTCTCTCTCTCCATCCGTTTTATTCATCAGAGCAAACAAGCTCATGGCGGGGGAGGGGTAAAGCCTGCCGGCCCAAAGCGAGGCCGAGAGGAGACTTCCCGTCAGTCCGACACCCGGGAATCACCAGCCACTCGAATGAGACGCTTTCCAAGAACCTTTCCCCAACACCAGTGGTGAAGACAAAGCGCAAGCCATTTTTTTCGTAAGCAACTTTTTCTTTAAAAAATTGTTTTTTTTTAATATACGGATGAGGTACTGAATTTGGAGCAGGCGATGACCTGGAGGATGTTTCCCGGAGCAGGAGAGGGAGGCGGGGCTCCAGAGCCCTGAATGACAGCGGTGTTCCGGAATAACGGCATTACGGAAACGTTCCTCGGACCTGTGGATGCTTAAGGATTATTTTTTATTTATTATTTATTTATTTTAAGAATGTAGTTTTTTCCCCCCCCCATCAGCTTCCACAGACGCACGTACTCAATCAGTTTAGACCATGATCCGAATTAGCATTTCCTCTTCTGGCCAATCGGCTGCCAGTATGGTGCTGCAAGTGCATTGGGGGCGGGGTCAGATGTGCTGTTCACTCCCACAGGGATGTGACATCTCCAGGTACAGCTCCACTTAGTGTCACATGAGACACCTGGAGCAAAGAGTCCAGTCGTATGTGGGAGCCAGCCAATAGGGGAGGGGAGGGGAGGGGTGGCGGCCATTTGGGACTGTCCAAGCAAGAAAAGACAGAAAGATGTACCCCCCCCCCCCACCCCCCACATATGGAAGGCACAGACTATGCGCATACTGCCACTGAGAAGCACAGAGAGAGAGAGAGAGAGAGAGGGAGAGGAGAGAGTGGGGGAAAGGGTGAGAGAAAGAAAGGGAAAGAGGGAGAATAGAGAGAGAGAGGAATGAAAATGATAGCCGGAATGAGACTGTTGGAGCCTCATCTTAAACGCATGAGAAATGTAATCATTTCTATGGTAAAGGTGAGAGGTCAGATGAGGTCACTGCGTACACCTGCAGGAGGGAAACCAAGTGCCAAACGGAGAAATGGAAGAGGAAGAGGAGGAGGAGGTTGAGATGAAGGCAGCATTAAATAAAAAAGACATGCAAAATACAGAACGCTTAAGCCGCAACAATACAAATATGAAGCAAGTTTAATACATCTGGGGGGGGGTGGGGGCATCCCAGTCCCTCCTCACTTCCTGTATCACAGCCCAGCTGACAGGAAGTGAGCTGGCAGGATACATCAGGGGACAGGGCAGGAGAGATGCATTAAAATAGCACTGTCAAGTTACCTTGGAAACCGCATTAGCATGTACACGGCATGCTAATTAGCATGTGCGTGTACACAAGCAAGAAAGCAAATTAGTCAGAACCACCCCCCCCTCCCCCTCCCCGTCCCAGACATCCAGGTGAATGCCACTTCCATTCTGAGGATAACCTCTCCCCCATCCCCCCTCAGAGATTTTAAGCCCAAAGGAGAATATTATCCAGAGTCTCAAGATAAAAGGGCTTGGGACCAACCCGTTTTTAGTTTGTTTTTTAATCCAATTTTTTGAGTGAGATGGAACTGAAGTTTTAGCACTAATTTCCTTACACAAGTAGACACGAGAAGTGGTTACCAGGTTCACAAAATATTCAAACTGTGCCTGCATCACCATTAGCTTACATACTGCTACTTATTTAGCTTACATTACTCCCGATGGGTGAAAAGGCGCCTTAAAAGTGAACCAGTAATCTGACTTCTAGTCTTTCCATACTGACACTCTCAAAGAAATTCCAATCTCCTATTGTGTGGCTGATGTTCAAAGCTGTAATGCAGCAGGTGTGCAGTAGGGGGCAGCAGAGCGATGGGTGGTGAAGAGACAGACAGGCTGAGGAGGCAGGGAGGACAGACATGCAGCAGATAAACATTTAAAAAAAAAAAAAAAGTAAATAAAAGAAAAAAAAAAAAGTAGACAGCCCCATGCCATTTTGATTGATTGGGTACACACACTCATGGTCTGTATGTATACCTTAGACCTGGGGGGATGGAATGAAGGGGGTTTTATATCAATCACCAGGACGGGGAGAGGCAATACCCCCTCCCCAGCCCGTCCCCCCCCCCCCACCCGCCCCTTGGATCCGCCACCCCCACACTAACCTCGCACTTGCTGCTCCAAGTTGACTATAACATTAACGGCCTGGTGAAGGATGAGCAGTTTGGTCTGGGGCTTCTCATTGGTCAGGTGGAGCTGGCACATGCGGCCCAGCTCCTTAAACGCCTCGTTGATGTCTCGAACCCGCAGCCTCTCACGGGCGTTATTGGCCACCCGCCTCTCTTTCTCCCGCTCCGCCTTCACCTCCACCGGCAGGTCCTCATCATCCTCATCCTCGTCTAGACTAACATGGTTTATTATTTATTTTTTTCCATTTTATTTGTGTTTTTTTTTTTTTTTGGAGGGAGTGGACGGAGAAAGAGGGAGCAGAGAAAATAAAGAGAATGAGCCTCAAACATAACAGCAAACGCCTCGTCTCTACTGCGCGCACACACACACACACACACACACACACACACGCACGCACACGCATGCACACGCACGCACACGCACACACACACGAGGGCACTCACTAACACAATCATTTGGAGAGACATTCCAAAAACATTCCAAAAGATCCACTTCACAAATTGGCAACAATTCAGGTTCACACATCCAACAGTGCATTCAACAGTCTCCCAAATGGATCGATATCCTAGACCGTGATACATAAGAGGTCGTTGAGGGATTGTAACTCAACATTTCCTGAACTTAACAGGTATTTAATGTGCTTAACATGTATGACAGCAAACGCATACATCATTGGTATAATAGTGAGGGTGGAGGTTTACTGGAGGATTAAAGTGTTGGGTCATTCAGTGCGATAGTCACCCTTCATGACCAGCCTGCAAACTGGTGAAAAAAGCTGAAATGTGTGTGAAACTGTTAAAGGACAAAAGTGTCACTTGAGGGTATGAGAAAACTAAACTGAACACAACAGCCTCATAAGATTGCGTGCACATGAATTCGGCCTGTCAACGAAAGTGGACGAATCAATTCAACTGAATTCAATTGATTTATGGCCAACAAACAGACATGGCTCTAGGATGGAGAGTGTATTAAGTGGCTTTCAGCGACGGATATTTTTAAAAATGTACGCTTAAAAGAAAAACTACGAAAGGGCTACAACTTCCTCAGCCCTCAAAGAGCACAGAGGGGGTTTTGAATCTTTATTTTGATTATTATTTAGTTTTCTGTGTTGACCAGCATTGTGTCTTTCCCAAGGATTGGCGGGGGGTCGGGCAGTAGCTGTTGAAAAGCCCACCCAGAGGCAGTGCTGATTTCCATTAATTAAATTTATGATTAAAATACCCCTTCAAATGTTTTTGGTGACGATAATGAACCTAATGGGAATTTGAATAACTGGAATTTCTTTTTTAGTTTTTTTTCTTTTCTTGGCAGAAAAAAATGAAATAAAAAGAAGCCCTGACAGAAATGAGTCTCGAATCAAATACATTTACTGTCATACATGCTATTTAAGAAAATGCTTCTTGAATAACCTTGTTTTTCAGCCCATATTTCTGTAATAACAATGAAAGATACAGGAGTCAACACTCTTGCAAAAGATGGTTTAAATTATCGTCACCAGGGCTAATAATTAGGGCTGCCCCCAAATAGTCGACTAAACCGTTTTAAATTTGAATTGGTCGAATCGTCGCAGTGTGAAAAAACACGTGTGGAACTATTCATTACGCTTTGTAACAAACAATTGGTGTCTATCAATTAAGAAATAGATCAGTTGTATAGAATGTCAAAAGTACGCGAGCATTTTGAGCGTCTAAAGGATGACCCAAAAAAAGTTTAATGTAAACCATCGCCTATCATTCAGCGTATCTTCACAAAGGCCGGCTTCAGTCAGCGAAACAGAGCTCACTTCTTCTGAGCAACGTCAACAAACTTGCGTTCCTCGCGCATAACATCAGAAGACAGCGATCGGAGGAAAAACAGCAGTGAGTAGGGCCTAATGTGACTAGGTTTCGCTGCTCACAAGTAGGCTAAAACACACTTTTACATTGCTAATAGGCTATAGACTATAATGAATCTTTCGTTTGGCCTGTTGTTGACATTTCTCTTAAGTGTTTCAGTTTGGCGTGTTTTTTATTTATTCGTTTGTTTATATAATGTATAGGCCTAGCCTATCTATTTCCATTTTTTAAAAAAAATTAAAAAAGATTGAATTCCCCCCCCCCATAGTTTTGATAACCGTGAAGTTGTTTTTGCCGTTTCATATCACCGGACAAAAGGCTGCTTTTTTATTTAGTTATTCACTATTTTTAAGTTGTGTGTACTTATAAAGAGTGGAAATAAAAATTGCAATGTTAAATGTCTCATTGCTTGTTGTTCCGACACATTAATTTACTGCGTTGCCGATGTCTTTAATAGCCTAAAGCGCTGGCCATAAGCAACCCGATGCCGTTAATAGCCTACAGCGCTGGCCATAAGCAAACCGATGCCGTTAATAGCCTACAGCGCTGGCCATCAGCAAACCGATGCCGTTAATAGGCAGCGCAGGCCAGCAAATCGCAGCCTTTGCTTGTAGCTATAATTGATATTTTAAATGCTCATAATGACGGGTTTGTATTTCTCTGTAATATAGTAAACTTACTATAGATCAGATGGAAGTCAAACCATTTTCTGATGCAGAAAAATACATATTTAAATAATTAAATGAATATCATAAATGTGCGACGGTTAGTCGACTATGGGTTTGAAGTGACGACTACAGGTCGACTAGGGCGACCAAAGATTTGCTTAGTCACCAGAACGGCAGCTGAAGGAGGAGGTATTTTAAAGATAATTTTTCCTAATGAAAGAAGCGCAGGCCAGGGGTGCTTGTGGTGCAGTAGAGGAACTTACTCAGCTCCAGAGCCAGAAAGGGTTGCGAAAGCCTGGAAGGAAAACGTCTCTTCTCTGAAAACAACGTGAGAGATGGGGGCACAACATGACAATCGGAGGGCCGGCAAGGCGGGCCTCACAAGCGCACAAAAACAGGTACCGAGGTCCGCACACACCTGATCCCACACACTGACCCCACACACACTGACCTGACCCCTCACAGTGACCCCCCACACACCACAGAACTCCACATCAGCCATGGTCCTGGGGACCCGCAGGGTCCGTCCGTTTCTCACCTCACCTGGTTTCGGAGGTCTGAACCGGTGCCAGGTTTCACGGTGAAGACCCAGCGGGTCTTGGGGACCCCCTGCCCTGCGCCCCAACTCATAAATCCACACCGCAATGTGAAAAACGGTTCGTTTTTTCTCCAGCTATGTGGGATAAGCGTTCTACAAATGCACAGGCCTCAAAAAAGCAGACCAGCAGAAGCATGTCTCGGTCACACAGCCGAGTCGGGTTCCCGCTGGCTAAACGCAGTGTCCTCACAGACGCACTAACATAAACCCCACAACAGCATGCCAAACGAGTGCGCGTCAACGACTCAGTCCGAGTGTGTCAATGTGTGTGTGTGTGTGTGTGTATTAACATTCTGCAAACCCCACATTTGTGCCTGCCATTACACCATGTACTTCAAAATAATCATGTAAAAATGTTTTACAATAATTACATTTTTACAATCTATTTGTTTAGGTCTTGACCGTTACACTGGCTGTGTTCGGAATGGCTCACTCATTCACTCCCTCCCTATACACTACTTAGGAAAATCTACATAGAGCACTGGATAGGAATTCACTAGTGAAAGGAGGAGACGATTTCGGACACTACCGTTTCTGTCACCGGCTTGGTGAGAAAGCATGCAAGAAACAGTAAAAAAAGTGTTCCTTTTAAATTTTGAACAAGAGTTTTGTTGTCTCGTTGTAGGTAGATGGGTAAGTTAGGTAACTAGGTAGCTAGTAACTAGGTATTTTCCATTAAACAGTAATAATTGTTAAATTTAAAAAATTGTTAATATATTTAATCTACTGCGTTTATTTATATTTTGGTTATAAAGCCGACTAAACTGATTTAATATCGGATACAAGATGTAACTTGCATTTATATTTACATTTGTAGACCAGTGCAGGCTCAGCCGTCACCATCTTGACAAAATAAATGTCTCCGGTGATGTAGTGTACATCGTTTGTACCCTACATTTTGTGGTGCATTGTGGGGGATATTGAGTGAACTATTTAGGGTGTCAAATTTAACATTTAGAATTTTGGACACCCTACAAAATGGCCGATAACCTATATAGTGAATAGGGAGTGATTCCGAAAACATGCCCCAGAGAGCAAGTGAACAAGTCAAATTTGTTTTACGTGTAAAAATGTACTTGTGATTACTGAGTGTACTGGCGGTTTAATGAGTGTACTGGCGGTTTAATGAGTGTACTGGCGGTTTAATGCGTGTACTGGCGGTTTAATGCGTGTACTGGCGGTTTAATGCGTGTACTGGCGGTTTAATGCGTGTACTGGCGGTTTAATGCGTGTACTGGCGGTTTAATGCGTGTACTGGCGGTTTAATGCGTGTACTGGCGGTTTAATGCGTGTACTGGCGGTTTAATGCGTGTACTGGCGGTTTAATGCGTGTACTGGCGGTTTACTGCGTGTACTGGCGGTTTACTGCGTGTACTGGCGGTTTACTGCGTGTACTGGCGGTTTACTGAGTGTACTGGCGGTTTACTGAGTGTACTGGCGGTTTACTGAGTGTACTGGCGGTTTACTGAGTGTACTGGCGGTTTACTGAGTGTACTGGCGGTTTACTGAGTGTACTGGCGGTTTACTGAGTGTACTGGCGGTTACTGAGTGTACTGGCGGTTACTGAGTGTACTGGCGGTTTACTGAGTGTACTGGCGGTTTACTGAGTGTACTGGCGGTTTACTGAGTGTACTGGCGGTTTACTGAGTGTACTGGCGGTTACTGAGTGTACTGGCGGTTACTGAGTGTACTGGCGGTTACTGAGTGTACTGGCGGTTACTGAGTGTACTGGCGGTTACTGAGTGTACTGGCGGTTACTGAGTGTACTGGCGGTTACTGAGTGTACTGGCGGTTACTGAGTGTACTGGCGGTTACTGAGTGTACTGGCGGTTACTGAGTGTACTGGCGGTTACTGAGTGTACTGGCGGTTACCTTGTCCGGGTGTGGGTCATTTTCCCGTCTTTCTTCTCGTCATCAGACTTGTCACCACCGGAGGAGTTCTCGTCGTCGTCCTCCTTATCGTCCTCCCTCTTGATGTCGGAGCTGGAGGAGTGTGTGGATCGGGCCACGCCTCCAGACCCACCTGAGAGATCGGTGGACACGCCCTTTTACCAAAAACCCATGGCACGGCCGCATAAAACAGCCATGAGCTACCCAACCTTAACGCTTTACTAAAGACCCACGGCACGACCGTATAAAACAATCATGAGCTACGCAACCGTAACCCCCCAAATGAACAGCGCACTGGGCCGGCCAAGTTACCTCACATTAGAGCTTTAGGGGCGCTGTCAGGCCCTGCTTGTGTGATACTTATATGCTGCATACATGTTCTACATTTATATTTGAGCCCTGATTTTCTCCCAACGTTCAGACGTGGGGGAAACGGATAGATGGGGTCTCCGTATATAAAGCGCCATTGTGGAGAATCGAACCCCCGGCTGCACAGGGAATCGTATATCATTCAGGCCGCACTACGCAGCTTCTCCCCTACATTAGTGCTTATATATATATGTCTCTGGTTAGTGACAGCAGGGCTTAGGGCTTAGCGACAGCTTGTAAAGGATGGTATATAGAGACTCACCGGTGAAGCCCTCTGGTTGCCGGGTGAGGTCAGACGTGGAGACGGAGACGGGGGCGTGGTGAGAGTGCAGCAGCCCGCTGCCGGGGGAAAGGCCGGAATCCTCGTGGTGATTATTCACCTGTGGGGTGGGGGGGGGGTAGAAACTGACTGAGCAAGAAGTTGACCAAAAAGCTATTGAGTGAGTAAGTGTCCAAGGGAGTGAGTGAGCAACTGAGTGAGTGAGCATCCGGGCGAGTGAGCATCCGGGCGAGTGAGCAAGCGACTGAGTGAGTGAATGAGAGAGCGAGCATCCGAGTGAGTGAGTGATCCAGCAAGTGACGGAGTGAGTCAGTGAGTGACTGAGTGAGCGTGAGTGAGTGAATGAATGAGTGCGTGACTACGTGACTGAGTTAATGAATGAACACCTGCTGAATGAATTATCAATATCATTAATGAACAATAAGCGGTGGGACAGATACAGTGCGCGGGACCTCCCCAGCCTCACCATGGCGGGATGGCGGTTGCCGAGCGGCAGGCTGCCGTTGGAGAAGGCCTGCACCAGGCCCCCCAGGCCCGCCAGGCCGCCCAGGCCGCCCAGGCCGCCCAGGCCCCCGTTGTGCACGGAGGACACGGCGCTCAGCAGGCTGTGCATGTCGGGGATCCCCCCTCCTGGTCCCTGTCCCACCGCATGGCTCCTCAGCACGTGGATGGCCTCCTCCAGCCGGTCCTCCATTTTATTCTGCTGCAGAAAGCAGAGCGGCTTCACACACTTACACACACTTACACACACTTACACACACTTACACACACTTACACACACACTGACACACACACTGACATGCAGGTGCCTAACAGGGGCTTCACACACCTACACACACACTGACATGCAGGTGCCTAACAGGGGCTTCACACACTTACACACACTGACATGCAGGTGCCTAACAGGGGCTTCACACACCTACACACACTGACATGCAGGTGCCTAACAGGGGCTTCACACACCTACACACACTGACATGCAGGTGCCTAACAGGGGCTTCACACACTTACACACACTGACATGCAGGTGCCTAACAGGGGCTTCACACACTTACACACACACTCACACACACTGACATGCAGGTGCCTAACAGGGGCTTCACACACCTACACACACTGACATGCAGGTGCCTAACAGGGGCTTCACACACCTACACACACTGACATGCAGGTGCCTAACAGGGGCTTCACACACTTACACACACTGACATGCAGGTGCCTAACAGGGACTTCACACACTTACGTTCAGGTGTCTAACAGGGACTTCACACACTTACACACACTGACATGCAGGTGCCTAACAGGGGCTTCACACACTTACACACACACTTACACACACTGACATGCAGGTGCCTAACAGGGGCTTCACACACCTACACACACTGACATGCAGGTGCCTAACAGGGACTTCACACACTTACACACACTGACATGCAGGTGCCTAACAGGGACTTCACACAATTACACACTACACGTTCAGGTGTCTAACAGGGACTTCACACACGTTCACATTCAGACCTTTAGCAGACACTCTTATCCAGAGTAAGGCTGGGCGATATACCGCAACGATGTATTGCCTTTCTTTAATTATATCCGAATAGGTAACAAACATCCAAACTTCAGGAAAGAATATGGAGCAGTTATCTAGTTGAGTCAAAGTATTTATGGCAGACAAAAGAAAATGGCTGCACAGTCTAGGATGAAACAAATGGGCCCAAAAATATTTATCTTCCAAAGCGGATGAAGACACACCACCCCCCCGCCGCTCCCCCAAACGCCCATAGAAGCAGCCCGTGTGCTCACCAGCGTGTGCAGTCCTCCCTCATAGTTTGGAGACAGAGTGGCCTGGCCAGGTGCTCTGGGCCACTGAGACGCTGCAGCTGCACACAGAAGCACACAATGTCCCAAAATCGGCAGACATTAGCATTTTCGGTAATGCAATAAAAAAAAAAATTGGGGAATAAAAAATAAGCTTTTTTTATGTCTGAAAATGTGCTTTCCAAGGCAGAAAGTGGGGTACACAGGAGCCCAAAACATCACAAACAGTGGAACATTATATTTATTTATTTACTTTTTTATTATTATTTTTTTTAAACTGTGCAATTAATTTATCTGTACAGTAGGTGGCAGTGCAATCCTGAAAAAGCACAGTTAAATTTAGCAGTGTGGTTTTCAGTCCCCACTTGTCACTTCCTTACATTCCCCACCCTTCCCCTTCCCCCACCACCACCCACGGCCACACCCTGCCACGCCCACTTACATGCAATACCCTGCGGGGAGCCGCCCGGTGTGGAAGGATTCGAGGGGAAGGTGTTGCTGTTTTGGTCCGAGGGATAGATCTGTGAATAACAGAATCAAAAGAACGCTGGTCAAACCTTGAACTCCCATTCACCTAATCGGATTGACCCATTTTCCAGGGTTGGTTGGCCCACTCACCGAAGCCAGGGCCTTCCCGATCTCGTCCCCGGAGCTTCCCGCCGTGGTGCCACGGCTGGCTGCTGGACATCAGGGAAGCGGAGAAAAAAAATGAAAAAATGAAAAAATAATTTTTTATTTATTTTTTTTTTTTTAATGGACAAACTTTTTAAAAAGCGAAGCTTTAAATTCCTGTGCTTCATCATCTCAATCACTTCACTTGCATTTAGCGATAAAATGTCACGTGCAGCAAAACTGGGTCAAAAATGAGCAAAACTGCACACAACATTCATGTACAGTACTAGGTCAAAAAACAGTTGCAACAAATAATAATTACCCATGATGCCCTCTGCTCCGTTGATGGGGGGTGTGTGGTTTGAGACACCGTACCCCCCTGACCCAGAGTGGAAGTTGGAAGTCATGCTGCCGTTGACCTCACTGTTGTGGAGGGGGTAGTTCTGTGGGGACATGGGGAGGGGCTGTCTCTTCTGGAGGGGGTGTAAAATGGGTTAGTTATGCTGAGCAGTATGGGTACTGTAGTTTTACAAATGCAAACTAGTCACAGTAGAAAGGAAGGCCTCACCATCCTGTCCTGGTGGTTGATTGGAGGGAAGGAGCCCTGTTGGCTCATGATAGGTGGGTTACCCAACATAGTCGAGTATGCTGATTGGCCCCAGGGATCAGAGGAGGGGTCTGTCAAAAACACACACAAAAAAAATAAACTAAGTTGGGGGGAAGGGGGAGGGTAAATACCAGAGAGTTGCTGCATTCTCACAGTAATCATCATCTATCACTAGGTACGCTCTGATTGGCCTTGGCCCCAAGGCTCTGTTTATTGATTGGCTGACCCGGCATGTAGAAGGGGCTGGGGTAGGCGGTCCCAGACTTAGGGGCGGGATATCCACTGCCGTCCCGGTTGTAGTCCTCCCCAGAAGTGGAGACGTAGACCTGCAGAGCACACAGACGCCAGAACGTTATAGAGTGTCAGTCACCGTTACATAACATTCATACTTACAATGCGAGTGACCACAGGTGCATCCATACGAGTTACGAGAAATGATAAGAGACCTGCCTAAAAATGCTTTAAGACCACAGATTGTGTGTGCCACTTATTTCTAGGGCTCCATCTTAGACCCGGCGCTAACCCAAACGCAAGTGTCTTTGCCATCTTAGACCCGGCGCATGGTTCATTGTAACGTCTTGCGTTCACGTCAGTTAAATACCAAGTGATGTTGCGCCCATAGCAAGTGAACTGGGCGTGTTGGTCTTAAAATGAGGTGTGGCCAGGATTATTTTTGGCGTATTGCTATCTTGAGCCAGCAGAAAGTGCTTGCGCTAAAACCACCAAAAACCTGGTCTAAAGACATGTCGCAGTTGTTATTTTATTGGCGCATATAGCACGTCTACAACGCGCGTACACCCTCCTGTCTGTTACACACAGGGGCGCGCACAAGCATGACTAAAAATATAAAAATTACAATGTGAAATATTGTGTAGGCTATATCAAAAAATGCATAATAATAAAAGGGTCCATAGGTCAAAGACCACATACCTGTCCCTCAGCGAAGGGGAATGCAGCATTAAATTGCTTTCAGCCACTTCATTAACATCCAGGCGATGTGCGATGGTAGGCTACGTGTAAGGTTACATGTATAGACTATTTGCAATTATCCTGGATCAAGCTATGACTTGCCAATAATTCCTGTAATCTTCTAGGGGGACAATATTCTGTTACGGGACAATGGTTATCCATTAAAAACTTTGCTGATAACACCTATATCAAGCCTAATGCGCGAATTGTCATTTACACCTAATGCGTGAATTGTCATTCAATGGAAAACTCACACACTGCAATAGATGGACATTTGAGTTCTGAAAATGCGCTTCAGATGTCATTACAATACAGCTCTGTAGGCCTACAGCCTGTAAGTAAATAGCATGGTTTAGACTGAAAAATGTTCATAACTTTGTCCAGTGAATATTGCACCAGCACGATGGCTGGTGGTCTGTGTGCGTGACTGTGAGCATGATACAGGGAGGGGTGGGTACATGCCCATGCACGCCTGGACACGATGGTGTGAGAACAGGATAGTTCAAGAGAATGCCCCTCTGGTGGCATCACCCCTGCCCGCCCCCCCTCTAAAACAAACCGCCCCTCCCCCGCCGCCCGGGCCACCCCCCTCGACCACGACCTGTCAATCAAGATTCCCGTTTAATAGACCCAATGGGGTTGTGGGCAGGATGGAACAGGAATCCCAGAATCAGGAAGCATAGGGCCGGAATTCGGGGGAACGTTCCGTTACAGCGAGGACCCGGTTGAGTGTCTATACACACAAATTGGGGGGGGGGGGGGGGGGGGTTTGTCAAATGTTAACATATAGAAATTGAATTTCTATGATCTGCATAGAAGGGGGGTGGGGAGGGGCTTAGATCAAAGCTTACAGGGTGGGTCTGTTTGTCCAACTGGCAGTTGGAATCAGAACGATGTAACAATTTCCCCCTTCCTTCACTGACGTCAAAAATCCCCCGCCCCACCCCCACCAAAAAATGATTTTAATAGAAAAACAAAACAAAGTAAAAAACATTTGGGCTTTGGGCTCGCTCTCATTCTCTGTTTTTTTTCTGGATGACTGAAGAAACACGGCGATAACGCCGACACAGCAAAGACACTTTTCCCCTGTAATTTGATTAAAGAGGGAGAAGTGGGTAAGGAAGAGAGAGAAGAGAGAGATGCACTTCTAATTACAGAGCCATCTGCCCACTCCTGGATGCTGTCCAACTCCACAGGGAGCCCAGGAGAGAGGAGGAGAGGAGAGGAGAAGAGAGGAGGGGAGGGGCTGTGAGAGGGAGAGAGGGGGATGGATGGATGAGTCGGAGGTAGAGTCAGTGGGATTCACGACAGAACAAGTAGAGAAAATACACTAGTGTGTAAATTAAGCTTGTGGGATAACTGGGCTAAACTAAGGACAAATGGTGTACGTGTGCTTCTGAAACAATAATCTGGAGACAATCTAAATGTGAAGGCCAGGGAAAAAGCATGTGACGTCACTGATTTGACAACGATCCAGAACTAAAATAGGCTGCAAGATTCCAGTCCGCTCCACGAGAACAACCATTTCTCATTCACAACGTTTGGAATAGGGGTGTGCCCTGGCTACAAACTGCTGATTGTGATGTCACAATGCGCATGGGGAAATTAACCTCCTGGTTGCCGTGGCAAGCCCTGAGAGAGGCGGGGCTCCGGTGGGCAGGTAATTAGAGGATTAGGGAAAGATGTCTGTTGGGGAGGATTTGCAGGGTCAGGTCAGAACCAAGATTTCGGGGGGGAGGACAGCTTTTAATCTGGGCTCAGACACTGGGGCTCTGAAGTCTATGGCCTTTCTACTGGGTCAGATCAGAACAGCAATAACAGCCCAGATGAGAATGAGCTTACATGAAACAAAAAGAAACATTAAAAAATAAATACATTCTTGTTAACCTTATTTATACAGGGTATATGCTCTCTTACAGCAACACCATGTAATCACTGTGTGTGTGTGTGTGTGCGTGTGCGTGTGTGCATGTGTGTAGCTGTGTGTGTGTGCATGTGTGTAGCTGTGTGTGTGTAGCTGTGTGCATGTGTGTGTGTGTAGCTGTGTGTGTGTAGCTGTGTGCATGTGTGCGTGTGTGTGTGTAGCTGTGTGCATGTGTGCATGTGTGTAGCTGTGTGCATGTGTAGCCGTGTGCATGTGTAGCCGTGTGCGTGTGTAGCCGTGTGCGCGTGTAGCCGTGTGCGCGTGTAGCCGTGTGTGCGTGTAGCCGTGTGTGCGTGTGTAGCTGTGTGCATGTGTGCGTGTGTAGCTGTGTGCATGTGTGCGTGTGTAGCTGTGTGCATGTGTGCGTGTGTAGCTGTGTGTGTGTCATTGTGTATGTGTAGCTGTGTGTGCATATGTGGCTGTGTGCATGTTTGTACAAGTGTGCGTAGCTGAATGCGTGCATGTGGCTGTGTGTGTGTGTGTGTGTGTGTGTATATACAAGTGTGTGTGTGTATACAAGAGTGTGTATGTGTATACACAAGTGTGTGTGTGTGTGTGTATACAAGTGTGTGTGTGTGTATACAAGTGTGTGTGTGTGTGTGTGTGTGTGTGTGTATACAAGTGTGTGTGTGTGCATGCAGAGTAGAAACTCACAGAGGAGGGCAGGCCCGGGGGAACTTTGCGGATCTTTTTGGGCTGGGTGTCTGTGGGCCGAGAGGAGAACTTCCATCATCTCAACACTCCTTACCACATTCTCAGCATGCCAACTACAGTCACTGTATTAATAACAATAATCATTATGATAGCTACATTCCAGCTTCTGCCTCCTTACCCATGGGGCCCTCCGGGCCGCGCCGCCTGCCAGGATACGGAGCGTAGAACTGCGAGGCGGACTTTAGTGCAGAGGGAGAGAGGGCGTCAGGGCTGGGCATGGCCATGTCCGGCAAGAACCCAGACTACAGGAGCCAGGAGAGTAGCATCAGCGTGTGTGTGTGTGTGTGTGTGTGTGTGTGTGTGTGTGTGTGTGTGTGTGTGTGTGTATGTGTGTGTGTGTGTGTGTGTGTGTATGTGTCTGTGTGTGTGTCTGTGTGTGTGTCTGTGTGTGTCTGTGTATGTGTGTGTATGTGTGTGTGCGTGTGTGTGCGTGTGTGTGCGTGTGTGTGCGTGTGTGTGCGTGTGTGTGTGTGCGTGCGTGTGTGTGCGTGTGCGTGCGTGCGTGTGCGTGCGTGTGTGTGCGTGTGCGTGTGTGTGTGTGCGTGTGTGTGTGTGCGTGTGTGTGTCTGTGCGTGTGTGTGTGTGTATGTGTGTGCGTCTGTGTGCGTGTGTGCGTGTGTGCGTGTGTCTGTGCGTGTGTCTGTGCGTGTGTGTGTGTGTGTGTATGTGTCTGTGTGTGTGCGTGTGTGTATGTGTCTGTGTGTGTGTCTGTGTGTGTGTCTGTGTGTGTGTGTGTGTGCGTGTGCGTGTGCGTGTCTTACCTGAGCCCCGAAGGAGGAGGGGTATGAGCCTCTTTCATTTTTACCTGTGAAAGAAAGAGAAATGGAAGGATGTGAGCAGAACATGCAGTACAGGAGAAAAACGTTTCCCCTCGACCCCCTTCTGTCCTCTTATCCTCTACAGCTCCTGCTCCTCTAATCCCAGCAACTCCTCCACTCACAACGGCAGAGTTAATACCTCAGACACGCCCACAGACAAATTATTTATACCACTTCTTTTTAATTATTTTTATTTTAAATTCTGAATGAGTTCTCAGAGGTCTACAGCAGGGGTGTCAAGACTCCTGAGGAAGACGGTCTATCACAATACCTCAACCAGGGATAATAATGGCTGCCATTTATATAGCGCCTTTCTCGACACACAAAGCACTTTACAATGATGAGGGGGAAACTCGCCTCAACCACCACCAATGTGTAGCCCCCGCCTGAGAGATCCCAAATGCCAGTCCTAGAGTTACAGCACCCAGGACTGGAGTTAAACCTGCAGCCACTGTGGCCCTCCAGCACTGGAGTAAAGGGGCGGGCAGACTTGCAGAAAATTGTGCGAATATTTGCTTCAACTACCATTCACTTCCATACAAAACCATGACAACGGCGAATAAACGGCATCATTTCTGGTTGCGAAGCAAATTCGCAATTTGCCTCAGGTCAAAGTTGAACTATGAATTCACAGTATCAGCAGAGACCCTCCAGAAAATCTCTGGTATCAGCCAATAGAAATGCTTCTTTTAATACCTCGCCAAAATTAAAAATGGAGGACGTCACTCATTGTGGCTGTCCCAGCATTTGCTGCTGTACAATAACTACACGAATAGTGCTACAGTCATGATGTATTTTTGTAAGCCAATTCTGAGGTTTCTTCCGGGCATGGGTTCCCTCGCCGATTTCCAATGCGGTTTTAACATGGGGTTTTAACATGGGGTTTTAACATGGGGTTTTCGGATATGTGCCGAATATGAAGTCTGTGGTTAATATAAGCCTAAGAAGGTTTTCACGTTTTGCTAATAAGGATAATCGCCATAAATAAATGCACTCGGCGATTTTTGAACCACACACGCAATTCATATAAATTAAATATAACGTTATGCTAAAGCGTTCAACTAGGCCCCAGCGTTTTGTAGCCTATTTGCTACCTCCTGGAGCAAAGCATGCATGCTGAGATAGGCTCCAGCTCCAGCACCCCCCGTGACCCTGAATAGGAATAAGCGGGTTGATGGATGATGATGGATGATGATGGAGCAAAGCAAAATCCAGAGCTGCCTGCTTATATCGGCCTACACACGCGATTTAGGCTGGTCCTTTCTGATGTCACAGGTTAAGTTTTTTTTGGGTTGTTTGAAAAAAAACCTGGGCGCTACTATTGTTTGAAGACATTAGCTAGCTTATCAATTTAGATATTAATTCAGCTATTCAACCCCCTCACATCCACAATCGCCGTACTCTCCCGCTTGTTTGGGCGTGTTCTGATGGGGAGGTTGAGTAACTGTCTCCCGAGTCATGTTTGGCAATGCTGGGATAGCTAGCTAGCAAGCTAACGATAGCTCACAGCAATCAGTTTTAATTTAAGTTATTAAATTAGTCTGAACTGGCTGGCCATATGAGTTAAGTTAGCTAGGTACCACGATTGCCTAGCTATGTCCTAAGGGCAGCTAGTTTCACTAGAGCATTTTATTTTGCTTACAAAATAAAACATAGCTTGCAATTTTGGTAGTTAGCTAAGTCATACATGGCCAGCTAGCTAGGAAAATAGGCAGCTAATTGGGACTAATAAGGTAGCTAGCTATGGAAGTCGAATAGGCTACAGGTTAAAACGGCTTGCTGGCTAGCAAGCTACGAAGACCTTCATTTTAAATAGTATTAATTCATATTCTTGAATTTCATATAAAACAAGTTGATGTGGAAAAGTTTGAAAGGAACGCTGACATGACGCTGCGAGCTACACGAGCAGCCAGGCAAAGATCTGCTGAGGTAATGAAGTGCATTTATTCCCACAAGTTGTAGTTTGAATATAGAAACCGGTTAGCAACATACTTTTTAAAACCATATAAAAGCCTAAGAATTTATGGTTACTATATTAATGTGTAATTTATGTCGTAGAATAAAACGTGAAAACGCCTAGGCTCATATTAACCACAGACCTTATATTCGGCACAAATCCGAAAACCCCATGTTAAAACCCCATTGGAAATCGGCGAGGGAACCCGTGGCTCAAAAATGCTAACTCACTTCCGGGTTTTACGACGACAAACTGTAGCACTCTATACAGAACCAAAATAAAACAGATGCAGCTTGGTTTGCAGTCAGCTGCCAAACGGGACCCGATTACATTTCTGTAACGTTAATTAGCGGTTTTAAAAAGTTAGTTGACAATACTAGCTGAGAACAGTTCATTCCTAACTAATGTTAGCATTCAATGTATCACAGCCTAATGGTAGCTAACCACCTAGCTACTATTCGACTGTGATGCATGAATTCCATCCGTGAAAAAAAACCATTATGTCGAATCGTCAGTCAACTTTTAAACATCTACAGAAATGTTTGTTAACTGTTCCTAAAAACTAATTTAAACTTGTCAAAAGAAAATTTTGTTTAATTTAGCAGCCGAGTGGTATCGGAAAAATGGCTACCACTCGCCCAAACTTTGACATCATATCCTCTATCGCTGCAAAAAGCGAAACGCAAAGCAAATATTCGCACAATGTTCTGCAAGTGTGACCGGGCCTTTAAACCTGCAGATACTGCAGCCTTCCAGGACTGGAGCTTGAGATCCCCTGGCCCAGAGGTCATGTGACATATCCTTCTCCTTCTGAACCAGTAATGAACAAGCGCCACAAGGGATGTGACCTTTAACCCCGAGCTCCCACACATGGAAGAGTGAACGGCGATGGGAGGTGGTAAAATGGAGAGATAGAGGGGTTGAAAGTTGAAGGATGAAGAGGGGCGAAGAGGGACGTGAACTTTAACCCCGAGCTCCCACACATGGAAGAGTGAACGGCGATGGGAGAGGGGGCAGGCCAGCATACTTACCCACAATGCCCTGGTTCAGGAAGGGAGCAGCCGCCAGCCCCTCAGGGTCACTGTAATGAGACTCCTCCCCATACTGCTGCACGGAGAGAGTTAGAGAGAGAGAGAGAAAGAGAGAGGGGACGGAGAGAGAGAGAGAGAGAGAGGGGACGGAGAGAGAGAGAGAGAGAGAGAGAGAGGGGACGGAGAGAGAGAGAGAGAGAGAGAGAGAAAGAGAGAGGGGACGGAGAGAGAGAGAAAGAGAGAGGGGACGGAGAGAGAGAGAAAGAGAGAGGGGACGGAGAGAGAGAGAGAGAGAGAGGGGACGGAGAGAGAGAGAGAGAGGGGACAGAGGGAGAGAAAGGGGACAGAGGGAGAGAGAAAGGGGACAGAGGGAGAGAGAAAGGGGACAGAGGGAGAGAAAG
>CM040395.1:147506184-147508684 GCA_022702515.1 Ilyophis sp. 1 JC-2022
GCCACGCAACGCAACGCAGACAGCCACGCAACGCAACGCAGACAGCCCCGCAGCGCAAACACAAACATGGACACAAACCACTAGCCACAAAGCGCAAAAAAAGCCACGCAACGCAGACAGCCACGCAACGCAACGCAGACAGCCACGCAACGCAGACAGCCACGCAACGCAGACAGCCACGCAACGCAGACAGCCACACAGTGACACACAGACAGGTCCTGTATGGCGTGACAGACTGCCGCCCTACCCCTAGTGTCAGACTTGAGGATAGCGCCTCAAAAGCACACTTCCAACCTCAAACCGCCGCTGGTGCAAGTATACAAATCAGTGCTGCACTGCAGGCTGTCCATGGAAAGCACACAGAGCTTATTTTAGAAACAGGTCACACTGCGCTCATCTTGCGTTCTGCAGAAGAGGAGGAAATGGAAGCCCTTTGCCAGAGATGCAGTGTAAGGAGGAAGGACTGGAGAAACAGGCTGTGGACTCTGAGAACCCCCAGGGCTCCTTAAGAACTGAACTGTTAAACAAACAAAAGTGACCGGGTCCGTGTGTGTGTGTGTGTGTGTACGTGTACGCGCGTGTGTGTGTGTACACGTGTGTGTGTGTGTGTGTGTACGTGCGAGTGTGTGTGTGTACGTGCGAGTGTTCTTACCCGGCCCTGGTTGAAAGAGGGGCTGTTCTGTTCGCCGGAACCCCAAGAGGCGGAGCCACTTCGCTCATCCAAACCTGCATCACAAAGAGAGAGAGAGAGAGAGAGACAGGGGGGTCAGAGAAATGGCTGGGGGGGGGGGGGTCAGAGAAATGGCTGGGGGGGGGGGGGTCAGTCAGACTCGGGGGGGGGGGGGAGAATGGAGGCGAAATCACCACATGGACACGTCCAAAAACTATAGAAACTACATAGAGCAATGACAGGTTAAAGAAACTAAAAACCTCATGCAGTCACTCAGCCAGGACAGACAAGTCAAAAGAGTGAGCGGGAGGATGATTCTGGAGAATATTTACATGCGCTCTCTCTCAGGAACAGGAAGCTTACTGCTCAGCCTGCTGCTTACTGCAGGGGTCCTCAATCTCCGGAAAGGTCTGGGGTTGGTGCAGGCTTTTGTTATAACTGTGCAGTTACAACACCTGACTCTACTAACCAAGGCCCTTCAAAGACTAGTGGTCGATTAGCCTAGTGGAATCAGCGGTCACCCTTTGTTTGGAACAAAAGCCTGCACCCACACCGGCCCTTCCTGTACAAGACTACACACCCGTGGCTTACAGCAACCGCTATCCTTCCCCCTCAACCCCAATCTCTACCCCAACCATGCCCAAAACCGAGTACATCCACTATCCAACGCAGCCACTCCCAAATACAGCCGCTACTAACCACGACCACGGTCACCACCATGAACACAAACAATATTCCAACAACCACGACCCCTTGGGGTCTTCAATGTCCATTGATCCGAGAGCGTTCACAGCTCCCAAGACGCATAAAGCGCAGAAATAATCAAGCATCTCTAACCACTGCCTCCCAAACAATCCCATTTGAAATTTCACAAACACAGAGGAGAAAGAAGGAACCACAGATTTTTGTTGGTGCAGTATTTGTATACATTATAATGACACAACCTAGTGATTGAGGAACGGTTTCCCAGCAACCTCCCCCCCCGCCAATAACCAATGCTCGTCCCATCAGCAGACGTATCAAACAAAATGAGGCTTATGACAGCCACACGCCTCGGGTGACCTCGGACCTCGACGCCCCCCTGATCAACTAAGGCTCAGAGGTCGGGGGTGGGGTGCTTTATCAAGCCCCTCATTACCATCCCCCTCAGTGAGGGGGGGGGGGGAGGAGGGAAGTGCGGCCATTTTGAGTAAATTTCCGCCCGACTCATGTATAATTATGCAGGCAATGCAACGGACACCCCGCCCACAGGCCCACACAGACCACTCTTCCCCTCACCCTCTTTAGGCAACTTTTCCTTTGAATAATGTTAGTTATAGCCGCGTAAAGATAAGTCTTTGAATAACGTTAGTTATAGCCGCGTAAAGATAGGTCTTTGAATAATGTTAGTTATAGCCGCGTAAAGATAGGTCTTTGAATAATGTTAGTTATAGCCGCGTAAAGATAGGTCTTTGAATAATGTTAGGTCTTTGAATAATGTTAGTTATAGCTGCGTAAAGATAGGTCTTTGAATAATGTTAGGTCTTTGAATAATGTTAGTTATAGCCGTGTAAAGATAGGTCTTTGAATAACGTTAGTTATAGCTGCGTAAAGATAGGTCTTTGAATAATGTTAGTTATAGCCGTGTATAGATAGGTCATCCGTCTAGTGGTACTTTCATTAGTCAAAAGTAGGGTTGTCACGATATCCGATAATATTGGATCTTGCGATATTTGAAAATATCGCCGAGATGAGTCTATAGCCACAATATTTTTAGAAATATATTGATATTCTATATCAATCATATTCTATGACAAAACCTATATACATGATTTAAAATAGTATTAATTG
>CM040395.1:147511184-147568684 GCA_022702515.1 Ilyophis sp. 1 JC-2022
TGCTGAACATTCGCTCCGGTTCTGAAAAATCCGCATTTCCTGATAAATCAGTCAATAAAAAAAATCACATGAGTTATCTCCAGGATTCACATTCCCACCGTGATAAAAGGGAGAAAGTTTCTCGTGTTACCGAGAGCCCCCTAAAGAAGAAGAGCCCCCTAAAGAAGAAGAGCCCCCTAAAGAAGAAGCACCAAAATAAAGCACACAAAAGTGGAGGCCTCAGCTCGGACACGGGCTGTTAGCGTCGGGCGAAGCAATTAGGGCGAGATCCGTTCAGGAAACGGCTCGAGGGGCTGATCAAGCCAAACGTCTGACAAACAATGGGCTTCCTGTCGTGTGTTACAGCCACATCTAAATTTATCACCCGGCTCACCGTCTCGCCGCCTCCTGGCGCGACAGAGGTGACACAATTACAGCTGTTCGATCCCAAGCTCGCCGCCTTCCCCCGGCCGCTGGAGGAGGCCAGCGTCAGCGCAGCGGAGGGGAAACGCAGCCGGGCCGAAACGCAGACGGGCCGAAACGCAGCCGGGCCGAAACGCAGACGGGCCCAAACGCAGCCGGGCCATTCCATGAGCTCTGATTGTCTCATTAAAATCAGCCACAATGAGGAACAAAAACTGGGCTCCTTTTCCAGAGCTGGGAAAAATAGACATCGCGGAAATTTTTGTCCATAATTAATATCATTTGGCATATAATTTTATCCAGAGAGAAAATTACAAAATATATCTCTGCTTTGAGATCCATCAGCATGTTGATGGATAAATATCACTGAAATTACATCATACAAAACATGATGGTTCAAAAATCTCCAGCTAAATGCCTAAAGAATAAAGTTTGTGCAGGACTGAATACGAGGTACTGGTCATGTACAGGACTGAATACGAGGTACTGGTCCATGCACAGGACTGAATACGAGGTACTGGTCCATGCACAGGACTGAATACGAGGTACTGGTCCATGCACAGGACTGAATACGAGGTACTGGTCCATGTACAGGACTGAATACGAGGTACTGGTCCATGTACAGGACTGAATACGAGGTACTGGTCATGTACAGGACTGAATACGAGGTACTGGTCATGTGCAGGACTGAATACGAGGTACTGGTCATGTACAGGACTGAATACGAGGTACTGGTCCATGTACAGGACTGAATACGAGGTACTGGTCATGTACAGGACTGAACACGAGGTACTGGTCATGTGCAGGACTGAACACGAGGTACTGGTCATGTACAGGACTGAACACGAGGTACTGGTCATGTACAGGACTGAATACGAGGTACTGGTCATGTACAGGACTGAATACGAGGTACTGGTCATGTACAGGACTGAATACGAGGTACTGGTCATGTGCAGGACTGAATACGAGGTACTGGTCATGTGCAGGACTGAATACGAGGTACTGGTCATGTGCAGGACTGAATACGAGGTACTGGTCATGTGCAGGACTGAATACGAGGTACTGGTCATGTACAGGACTGAATACGAGGTACTGGTCATGTACAGGACTGAACACGAGGTACTGGTCATGTACAGGACTGAACACGAGGTACTGGTCATGTACAGGACTGAATACGAGGTACTGGTCATGTGCAAGACTGAATACGAGGTACTGGTCATGTGCAGGACTGAATACGAGGTACTGGTCATGTACAGGACTGAATACGAGGTACTGGTCATGTACAGGACTGAATACGAGGTACTGGTCATGTACAGGACTGAATACGAGGTACTGGTCATGTACAGGACTGAATAAGAGGTACTGGTCATGTGCAGGACTGAATACGAGGTACTGGTCATGTGCAGGACTGAATACGAGGTACTGGTCATGTGCAGGACTGAATACGAGGTACTGGTCATGTGCAGGACTGAACACGAGGTACTGGTCATGTACAGGACTGAACACGAGGTACTGGTCATGTACAGGACTGAACACGAGGTACTGGTCATGTACAGGACTGAATACGAGGTACTGGTCATGTACAGGACTGAACACGAGGTACTGGTCATGTACAGGACTGAATACGAGGTACTGGTCATGTGCAGGACTGAATACGAGGTACTGGTCATGTGCAGGACTGAATACGAGGTACTGGTCATGTGCAGGACTGAATACGAGGTACTGGTCATGTGCAGGACTGAATACGAGGTACTGGTCATGTGCAGGACTGAATACGAGGTACTGGTCATGTGCAGGACTGAATACGAGGTACTGGTCATGTACAGGACTGAACACGAGGTACTGGTCATGTACAGGACTGAATACGAGGTACTGGTCATGTACAGGACTGAATACGAGGTACTGGTCATGTGCAGGACTGAATACGAGGTACTGGTCATGTGCAGGACTGAATACGAGGTACTGGTCATGTACAGGACTGAATACGAGGTACTGGTCATGTACAGGACTGAATACGAGGTACTGGTCCATGTACAGGACTGAATACGAGGTACTGGTCATGTACAGGACTGAATACGAGGTACTGGTCCATGCACAGGACTGAATACGAGGTACTGGTCCATGTACAGGACTGAATACGAGGTACTGGTCATGTACAGGACTGAATACGAGGTACTGGTCCATGTACAGGACTGAATACGAGGTACTGGTCATGTACAGGACTGAATACGAGGTACTGGTCATGTACAGGACTGAATACGAGGTACTGGTCATGTACAGGACTGAATACGAGGTACTGGTCCATGTACAGGACTGAATACGAGGTACTGGTCATCTCCAGGACTGAATACGAGGTACTGGTCATCTCCAGGACTGAATACGAGGTACTGGTCATCTCCAGGACTGAATACGAGGTACTGGTCATGTAAAGGACTGAATACGAGGTACTGGTCATGTAAAGGACTGAATACGAGGTACTGGTCATGTACAGGACTGAATACGAGGTACTGGTCATGTACAGGACTGAACACGAGGTACTGGTCATGTACAGGACTGAATACGAGGTACTGGTCATGTACAGGACTGAATACGAGGTACTGGTCATGTACAGGACTGAATACGAGGTACTGGTCATGTACAGGACTGAATACGAGGTACTGGTCCATGTACAGGACTGAATACGAGGTACTGGTCATGTACAGGACTGAATACGAGGTACTGGTCATGTACAGGACTGAATACGAGGTACTGGTCATGTACAGGACTGAATACGAGGTACTGGTCCATGTACAGGACTGAATACGAGGTACTGGTCATCTCCAGGACTGAATATGAGGTACTGGTCATCTCCAGGACTGAATACGAGGTACTGGTCATCTCCAGGACTGAATACGAGGTACTGGTCATGTACAGGACTGAATACGAGGTACTGGTCATGTACAGGACTGAACACGAGGTACTGGTCATGTACAGGACTGAACACGAGGTACTGGTCATGTACAGGACTGAATACGAGGTACTGGTCATGTACAGGACTGAATACGAGGTACTGGTCATGTACAGGACTGAATACGAGGTACTGGTCATGTACAGGACTGAATACGAGGTACTGGTCATGTACAGGACTGAATACGAGGTACTGGTCATGTACAGGACTGAATACGAGGTACTGGTCATGTACAGGACTGAATACGAGGTACTGGTCATGTACAGGACTGAATACGAGGTACTGGTCATGTACAGGACTGAATACGAGGTACTGGTCATGTACAGGACTGAATACGAGGTACTGGTCATGTACAGGACTGAATACGAGGTACTGGTCATGTACAGGACTGAATACGAGGTACTGGTCATGTACAGGACTGAATACGAGGTACTGGTCATGTACAGGACTGAATACGAGGTACTGGTCATGTACAGGACTGAATACGAGGTACTGGTCATGTACAGGACTGAATACGAGGTACTGGTCATGTACAGGACTGAACACGAGGTACTGGTCATGTACAGGACTGAACACGAGGTACTGGTCATGTACAGGACTGAACACGAGGTACTGGTCATGTACAGGACTGAATACGAGGTACTGGTCATGTACAGGACTGAATACGAGGTACTGGTCATGTACAGGACTGAATACGAGGTACTGGTCATGTGCAGGACTGAATACGAGGTACTGGTCATGTACAGGAATGATTACACAGGCCCAGAGGTGAGATGTACTTCAGTGAATCACCCAGCTGGCCACATCGCTTAAAGCTGCGTGTAAACACTTTAGATTTTTTAATAGAAACTTTTTGCTTTTTGTTGTTGGTATTTTTGTACCTTCGTCAGTCGGGGGAAAGCAGAGAGGCGTGTCTGAAAAGGGCCGCGCCATGGCGGCGGGCGGGATCGAACCCGCAGCCACACGCCGCGTGGATCGAGACCAGGTCACCACACAGTCTCCCTGGCACACCAATACCAGCGCATTACCCACTGGTGAGCCCTTCCAATTACCATGACAACAAACACGACATCACGGCCTGCGTCAGCCTCTCCTCCCGAGCCGTCTCCATGAAGGGGCGGCATTGACGTGCAGGTGTGGTTTGTAGGTACCCTGCGAGTGCTTGGGCGTTAAACGGGTGGATTTGGGTTCGGCTCCAAATCAGGGGCTGGAGAGGGCACTATCATGAATTAGCATTATTTTAAAAATACATACCCAATTTTTATGCAATAAAAAAATACCACAAGCACAATAATGATCATTTCAAGTAATAAACTAAAAATAAGTGCGTTCCCGTCATTACTTAAGCCAAAAGGACTTGACGAGATTTTTCCAGACAAAGCCTCCAAAAGGCAGGCCTAGATACTCGGCCAATCAAAACAGAAAGCCACAAAACTGAGGGTTTACAGAAAACACTTCTAAATAAATCAACACTGTCTGGTACTAAAGGTGTGTTTTTTTGTTAGTTTTTTTGTTGTTAGTTGCAACCAGATCGGGGTCAAACACACATTAACTCACAAATGAATTAACTCTTAAGGTAGATGCTAGTATAAAAGTGAAAAAAAATGTTATTTATTGGTGAAAATTAACATTTCTTTTAAAAGTGTTTAACAGTTTTCTTCACCTCTTCATACAGAGCAGGTATAAATTTTTCACTCAAATGTTTTCTGCATGGTATGGTGTATCTAGGTTCCACGACATTCATTAAGTGAATCGGACAGTTAACGTAGCAATAACGAATTAAACGTAAGACATTGGAAATAGTCTTACTATTTTTGTCTCTAACGTCTACTTGATTTTGAATAGAAAATGGTTTAAATTTAAATAACAGAAAGCACTTTACAATTAACTGTCTGGACACGGTATGTGTATAAAAACTAATAAAAACAATTATACAAAAAAATAGAACTGTTTGGCCATTTCTCCAGGAAACTCAGGGGAAGTGTCAATGACTCCCAAGTTTAGCTTGCTAACCCGCTTGCTGTCCTTCACGTCAATGGTGTGTCGTCGGCTCAAATGGTTTATCATGTTTGTGGTGTTGCCTGTGTATCTGATTTCTACTTGGCAGATCTTGCATATTGCAGCGGTTTTGTCAAGTACACCCTCCTTCTTTCTAAACCCGAAATGCTTCCATACCACTGATTTTCTGTTCGGAACATTTGTAAGTTTCTGTCTCTTTTGTCGCACTCAGCGAGCACGCAGCTAGCCATTTCGCTCAGATCTGTCCGTCTCATTGTCGCTTGATTCCCGCCTGTCCCTGCTTTCAACTCACGCTTACGTGGGGGTTGGAGCAGAAACATGGATTGAAGCTGGTCAAAACAGTTTTAAAAGTAGTCGTGTCTCAGAAATATATATTTGAAATAATGAAATGAATATTTTTGGAATAAATGAATACATGTGCACATTCATTTAAAATGCGATATTAATCGATGCTTATCAGTTCTAATCTTACAGATCGATGCAGTTGTATTTACACATTCAGATCGATGCATCGCATTGTCCCACCCCTAGGGCAAACTGACGCTAACACTGGCCTGTCAGTCATGACCTACAGGGCAAACTGCCGCTAACGCTAACACTGGTCTGTCAGCCATGACCTACAGGGCAAACAGACGCGGACACTCATGCTAACACGGGCATGTGTGAGTCATGACCTACAGTGCAAACTGATGCTAATGCTAACAGTGGCCTCACAGTCCTAAGCTACAGGGCAAAACGGACACTGACGCTAACGCTGGCCTGTCTGACTCATAACCTACAGGGCAAACTGACGCCAACAATGGCCTATCATGAGTCATGACCGACAGGGCGCAGGAGAGAGAAAAGCCCGATGTCCTTTTTAAAAAGTGACACAAATTGCAAAGAAATCAGCTGCAGGCTGAAATCAGCAAATTAAAACTGCAAACAGGACCAGAAACTGAACTTAACAAACGTAAGAGACACTAAAATCAGCAAACGCATTTTCAACATGGTTTGGTTGAAAGATTCGGGGTTCCCCCCATGAACCTCCCCAAGAATAGAAAGTACATGCAAACTTCTCCCTTCCAGTGCATTTTAAACCAGACCCATGTAAAAATATCCTAATGAATCTCAGTTTCAAACCTTCAGTAAACGAAACTACGTGACCACGGGCGGAAGCCCGGGGGACTTAAATAACACTACAACACTTTCAGCAAGGAGAACGGTTCATTAATTAAGGTTCATTTGCATTACTTTCAGGCTTTCTCCAGTCACTCAGGTCCAGCTACATCATATAACTAAAGCTTACATCATAAAACACTTTAACAAAGCCTGATATTTTCTGAAGCAAGTGAGGTCAAGTACCTGGGAATCAGACATGCAACCTCAAAGCTACAGGTCCGGTTCGCTAACCGCTGCACTATGCAGCCATCCATTTACCCCATCTAAAACTGTAGCCTAGCTACACACACTGGTCTGCTCGTTCCGCTACAAGTCCTCACGGACTCCCTGTTGGAACAGTGACACCCTTTCTGGAACAGTGACACCCTTTCTGGAACAGTGACACCCTTTCTGGAACAGTGACACCCTTTCTGGAACAGTGACACCCTTTCTGGAACACACACCAGCATAAGGGCAAACAAGCTGACCTTTAAAGAATTCCCACCTATGCGCCCTTTCTGCTGTCAAACTAGAAACGGCTCTGGCCAATTAACCATTGCTATTGTTCCACCTCCTTCCTGACAAACTAACTGGGGGGAGAAACACAGCATTAGTATTTCTACACCGTTCCAGTGGGCTGTAGTGTACTCCAGCATTAAGAACAGTCTCACTTTCCCCAGGTAATTTAATCTATGAATACTCACTTGGGTATTAATGGCCAGTTCCTGCACATTAAGCTTCACAGTTATCTACCCAATCGCCTGTATGCGCTTACTTATAACAAAGGTTATAACCTAAAGGTTTATCCACAACTAGATGTCACTCGTGATCTGTGATTTTCACCAAATACGACTGTGTGCATGTCATAGCTGCCGTCGATCACAACTCTAAAAATGTTTTATTGTATGTTTGTATTCAAAAAACAGCACAAGATTTAAAGGTAGTCTTACCAGGGCAGTTAAGCAAATTGTTTGCTAAAAAGGAAATGGCATGTTAACATTTTCTCCCTAGAGTAAAAAAAACAAACTCAAATAGTTCCAGATAGGTATCCAAGTGTGCCAAAGTAACTAGCCAGTCAATTAGCAAGCATTTTTTTTTAAAAAAAAGTGGAAAATTCCCTCCGTGGGCGCTAAATGGAAAAGAGAGCATGAATTTAAAAACAAGCCGCTGCACTTCCTGTGTGGGCCCACAGTCACAAAACCCACCGCTGCCCTGCACTTCCTGTGTGGGCCCACAGCCACAAAACCCACCGCTGCCCTGCACTTCCTGTGTGGGCCCACAGCCACAAAACCCACCACGGCCATGCACTTCCTGTGTGGGCCCACAGCCACAAAACCCACCACTGCCATGCACTTCCTGTGTGGGCCCACAGCCAAAAAACCCTCCGCTGCCCTTCATTTCCTGTGCAGGCTAAGGGGTAGTAAAATCTGGATAATACGGTCATGACATTACCACTTACAGCTCACCGTATGTTGGCAACTACCAATAGAACAATGGCAGTGGTGACCGGTACATGCTTCCTGGCTAGACTTTCAGGATCCCTGTAGTGCTAAAGTGTGCACTAATCACCACTGGCATTGTTCAGTTAGTGGTTACCAATGTACTCTGTGATGGGTGGAGCTTCTTTCAGTTTTGTACAAGTAAGATGATGTCACAGCTGCCTTATCCCCATTAATTATGCTAATGTAGGCCATTAAGAGTGATGACATCACAAGAGCCTCTCATTGTGACTCATAACAGGATGATTCCAACTGACCACAGTATTACTGTACCAAATGCAAGACGGGCCAGACATCATGGCTGCCCAGAGCAGCACAAGCAACACACACATCCAGTAGCTTCTCCTGATTGGCCCTTCTGTCCTCCTCTGGTACAGTTTAACACTTATTTAGAACCAAAGCCAACTAGCTCTGCTTCAAAAATAAAAGATAAAGATTGTTTTTTTTTTGGGAGCCATAGGCCTGTTTGTGCAGGACCTCCAATTTTGGTTCAGGAGAGCAGCAGGGGGAGGTTTGTCCCCTCACTTTAAAAACCAACAACTAACTCAGGCCCATGAAGCCAGGTAAGGAGAGTTAATTGATCAATTAGCGGCCGATTACACAGCCGAGCACCGAATAAGTGAAAACCCTCTGGGCCCTGCGGCTCTCGGGGAGCAGGTATCGGGGGAATTACGGGCTAGACTCCCAAACCTCCCGCCCGCGCCGTCAGAAAAAGGAACCTAGGGATTCCTGCTGGGAAAATGAGAGCTCGGGTACAGCCAGGGTACAGCCTCCTCATTAAGCTGCTTTTCGGGTCTCATATTTCCCAGGAGATCCAGGGGCATGCTGTAACCGTACCCCGAAAGGCGGCCGTCTGCAGGCCATCGGGTAGGAGCCAAGCGGGCGAAGGGGAGTCGACAACAGGTGGTGTTCGGAGCAGAGATGAATGGGTGTAGCCCCGTTATCGGCTCCTTCCTTCCCACGGTCCACAGGTAATACAGGCCGGGTAGCTAATGCCATTAGTGGCTGAACACAGAACAATAACAGAGTCTGCTAAGCTTCAACGTGCCAAACGCCAAGAAATTAGATCCCACTTTTTCCCGCGAGGTCAGTATAGCTACTGACTGTCGGTACATGGAAATATGCAATCCGCAACCAAACAGCAGGACCAACCTTGGTTTTTAACACGGCCCATTCCAACGTTTAACTGCATCCAGCTGGAGAACCACTGAAGCGCCAGTCACAACATGTCCAAGTAAAGGAGCCTTTCGATGAGAACTCGCATTCAGAAAGAGCCTCAATTTTACCTGTAAACATGTGCACAAGATCCCTCAAAATCACGCTTAGGAGAAATGGACTGTTAACAACGAACCTTAACCAAGCGGCACCGATAAAAGATACGCCCCTTACAAGTCACCAGCACCGCTGCTATTCAAAAGAAATCTAACGCCCTCCGTCCCAAACTTTCTTTATGAAAGACTAATAAGCGTGAAGCAGCTTAGAAAAGCAAGCCATCTGAAAGCTCTTTTCAGGATCAAAAGGCTTGTTTTCCAAGCAGCCAGCACTCAGACTTACTATTCCCAGATCTCTCCCGACGGCTGTAACTGATCTTCCAGAACTCCCCCCCCCCCCCTCCCCTCTCCTGTCCTGTCATTGGTTGCCTCCCGCCTAAAGCAGGGCCCCCAGAGCTCCACCCAAAGTGATGTCATTCAGCCATAGATAAAACAGCCTCACTGTGTAAAACAGCCTTTACTGTGTAAACCATCAAACAGGAAGGATTTAAAATAAAAAACAAAAAACACTGGATGATGAGGGGGTGCATGCAGGTGCGTGTGTGTGTGTGTGTGTGTGTCTCCTGCAAGTCAAGCCTCTGTGTGTACTGTGAGTTTTTTTTATTGTGTGTGTGTATATACGTGCATGCAGGCGTGAATGTGTATTTGTATGAAGAATGTCTGTGTGCGTACGTGTGTATGAGAGAATGACTGCGTGAGAGCAGGATCAAAGCCACAGGACCGCCCCAACAACCCACTGGGCTCAACACACACACACACACACACACACACACACACGCCTCCATGCAGTGGAAAAAACACGGCCATTTCAAACAGATCTCCTTCTTACATCCCCTGCGGCTACTGAACAAACCAGAGCTTTGCACAAGTCTGTCTCAATGGCTCTGGTGCAGGCTGGGGCCTGCTCTATTTTTACAATGGACAAATTATGAGGAACCGTTGACTGAAACCAGTCTAATTTAAGAAGATTTATTGTAACCTGTGAGGGGGAAGGAAGTGGGATGAGAGAAAACGTCGAAAAGGAAAAGGTCTCGAGTGTCTAGGGAGAGAATAAGGGGAAAACGGGGACAGCGTACAGTGCGAGGCACAGAGGGGTGAGCTCACAGTGCGAGACACACGAGGGGTGAGCTCACAGTGCGAGACACACAATGGATGAGCTCACAGTGAGACACACGATGGGTGAGCTCACAGTGCGAGACACACGAGGGGTGAGCTCAGTGCGAGACACGATGGGTGAGCTCACAGTGAGACACACAATGGGTGAGCTCACAGAGACACAATGGGTGAGCTCACAGTGAGACACACGATGGGTGAGCTCACAGTGAGACACACGATGGGTGAGCTCACAGTGAGACACACGATGGGTGAGCTCACAGTGAGACACACGATGGGTGAGCTCACAGTGAGACACACGATGGGTGAGCTCACAGTGAGACACACGATGGGTGAGCTCACAGTGAGACACACGATGGGTGAGCTCACAGTGAGACACACGATGGGTGAGCTCACAGTGAGACACACGATGGGTGAGCTCACAGTGAGACACGGTGGGTGAGCTCACAGTGAGACACGATGGGTGAGCTCACAGTGACACATATGAGTGAGCTCACAGTGACACATATGAGTGAGCTCACAGTGACACAGATGAGTGAGCTCACAGTGTGACAGACAGATGAGTGAGCTCACAGTGTGACAGACAGATGAGTGAGCTCAGTGTGACAGATGAGTGAGCTCAGTGTGACAGATGAGTGAGCTCAGTGTGACACACAGATGAGTGAGCTCACAGTGTGACACACAGATGAGTGAGCTCAGTGTGACACACAGATGAGTGAGCTCACAGTGTGACACAGATTAGTGAGCTCACAGTGAGACACGATGGGTGAGCTCACAGTGTGACACACAGATGAGTGAGCTCAGTGTGACACAGATGAGTGAGCTCACAGTGTGACACACAGACGAGTAAGCTCACAGTGTGACACAGATGAGTGAGCTCACAGTGACACAGATTAGTGAGCTCACAGTGTGAGACACAGAGGGATGCCTACCTGAACCTCCAAACTGGCTGCTGGCGAGCGTCATCGGTCTGTTCTTTCCATTGGCCACAGGGGGTGCAAACATCTATGAGAAAGAGTGTGAGAAAGAGAGAAAGAGGGAGAGAGAAGGGGTAGGAGGATAAAAAAAAAGTGAGTTAACACACAAGGCTTCCACATAAAGTGAAAACGTGTCTCACAGCTGCGTAAGCAGCAGCAGACCGTACGCAAGTCGAGAAAGCGGCGTTTCAGGCGAAGGAGACCGGCCGGCTCGCCACACTGCGGAATTCCACCTTCAGCATTGAGACGGGGTCAACTGAGGCTCCAGCTGGGACCAATGCTACTGCAGCCAGTTGCTACATTAAATAAATGTGCAAATAAACAGAAATTAGCCATAATATGCCATTATTCTCTTAACCGCATTAACTTAGGCCGATTAGAGGCAACATTTGACTATTTTTTGTATTCGCCTCATTTAAGTGTCAATGTCTCAAAAAACATTCACTGTACATCGATGGTTGAAGAGGCTGTACCATTCAGAAATTTGTGATGAATAAATGTGTCATAATGGTTACATACAATACATACTTAATATAAGATTGTTTTTAGACAAATTTTTGTTTTTGTTTTTACACAACAGCAGCAACATATTACAGCCACAAGTGCCAAAGGTTGTCGTTGTAGAATGGCTACATAGAATAAGATAAAATCCTCAGGGTTCATCAGAAGAGTTCCAGCTTCATAACCAGGTAGGATATTTAGTTCCTTAAACAAGTTATCAGATTTTGTAGGACAAAAATTAGTGTGAATATATCGGAACATGATATTTTAGCATGTAGAAACAGTGCATTTTATCATCTGTGAACATTGTCAACAATGGTTTGGGCTATTAACATGGCAGACTATCAGGCAATTGCACAATATTTGAAGGCAAATTGTAACAGCGTGTGAAAACGGTGCCTGACTAACATAAGCCAGGTGGCCCCCTGCACCTCCACCTGTAGAGGACACTCAGTCTGGCCAGGAGCAGTGGAGTTTACCTGCCATTCACCACTCACCTGGGATCAGCCCCCCCCCCCCCCCAGTCACAAAGCGCAAATGCAATGGGAGGGGGGCATGTATCCAAGGCAACAAACCTGCCAACACTACAGCTCAGTGCTAAAATTCACATTAGTCACAGAATACCTGGGATTATGCAGAGAGAAGCCATCTTTAGACTACAGGAAGGGGGAAATGTTTTATAAAAAGGACATAGCACTAGAAGTGTGGGTATGAGAAAGAGCGGTTAGGGTTAGGGTGAGGTGCCGGGAGCTCTGACAATCAGCATTGCTGGGCTCTATGTGCAAGGCAAGTCACACTCTGGTTCATGAGTGCCATGTTCCAGCTACGCAGTGGCTAAACGTGCTAATATGCCGATCGCGCGCTCAATCGAAGGGGGCGTGAGTGCCATGTTTGAGCTACGCAGTGGCTAAACGTGCTAAGATGCCGGTCGCACGCGCTCAATCAAAGAGAGCGTGAGTGCCATGTTCGAGCTACGCAGAGGCTAAACGTGCTAATATGCCGGTCGCACGCTCAATCGAAGGGGGCGTGAGTGCCACGTTCGAGCTACGCAGTGGCTAAACATGCTAACATGCCGGTCGCGAGCTCAATCAAAGAGAGCGTGAGTGCCATGTTCGAGCTACGCAGAGGCTAAACGTGCTAATATGCTGCTAGCTCAAAACAGGGGAACATTATTCTGCCCGCTTTACAAAACTGAAGAGAGGAACACAGCAATGAAGTGGGCTCAGGAATACAATGTTATTCTGCAGGGCGTCTCGGTGGCGTAGCCTGTAAGAGCACCGTCCACATGCTCGTTGCTCAAAACCGGCTACACGACCTTTGTCTCACGTTTCTCCCTCTCTCTCTACACTGTGCCATCTCATAAAGCGGAAAAGCCCTCACCAATACTTCAAAAAACTATAAAAATTCACACATTCACACAAATGACAAGTGTGCAAAAAGGCCAAGAGGATACCACCTTCAATATTTCCGGAAATAGGGAAGGGGGGAGCAATGGTATAGCCTGTATAAGCACAACGGAGGTCACTCACTGTCAAGCATGCACAGCCACCAGGTCCTGTTGACAGTTACTGAAATACACACGTGTACGTAGCAGGTAACTCAATCTAAATAAACTGGCTTCGTACAGTCATGTCGGGATCTTTATTTTTGGCTGTGTAAGATAATCGGCGGCAATTCAGATCAAAAGAAAGCTCCGATTTAACCTCAAAAGCCCCATTACACCACGGTATGCGAAGTGGAGTATTGTGGGCTTGTGGAGAAGGAATACTGGGTTTCACTTGGACGGGCTGGTGTCTGGTGGAAAGGGCAAAGCAAGCCCGTTCTGACGTCAGAGAGGTAACTGTGACAAAGCCTGCCAACTGCAGTGCCCACAGGGTAAAGGGGAACGTCCCAGACCAGGGAAAACCCAGCACAATCATTTTTTCCAGGGTGTCAGTTTTCAGGGAGACATCCTCAGCTACTTGCACTCTTTCAGGGCCGTTTCAGACGTGATCGGAGAAATCCGATATTTCCCGAATTCCGGTGCTGTCGGCAGAGTGCTCCCACAGCACAGGGACACGCGTGACTCACGCAACACAGAGGCGACACATGTTAAGCACGCCGCCTCGCCGTGTCACGAGTCAATATTTACCGAACACGCAGGAAAGCTCACGGGAAGATTACAGTGACTTAGTAAGGTTTTCTAGATGTGTTCAAAACTGCAGCTTCGACACCAGTGCACACATTCAACTTGAGGCAGGAACAGAACTTATTTTGGCCGTGCTCAGGTGAGATGATGTCCCAAACAGAAGGGTAACAAAGGCCAGAGAAGTGTGCCGTAGTTTCAAAAAAATCTTTTGGAACATTTATTTGACATTTTAACTGAGAAAAGTCCAAAAGTTTTTTATGGAGCGCAGACAAACTTTACGATGGGGATAAACGAAAATAATTTTATGCAATTTTATTTTGATAGTGACCAAACTCCTGTTGATATAGGATAGCACAGAAAAACAAATTATTATTTTTTTATTTATTTTTTTAAATCCACACGTATGCCGAAAAATTAAATGGGACAGTCACTGCTGATGATCATAAGAGAACAAACCCACCCAACCGAACCCAACCCCGGAACCAACCACCCACGGCCTTCATCCCCCGTCACAAAAAAATATTTAAAATAAAAAATTTCAAAAAAGAACCCCCACCAAGAACTATGGTGACACAGTAAGGTTTCATGAGACCATAAATGGGTGGAGCTATCATATATCACCAGTTTATAACCAATCGCGGCGCTTCTGCATCAGAGAGCCAGTCCTCTCCACCTGCTCGGCACAAAGAGTCAATGATTGACAAGTCACTATAGCTCCGCCCACTACAGGGTTCATGAAACCTCACCCCCCCCCCCCCCGCCCCGCCATAACACCCCCTAAAAAAATGTTTTTAAACACCCCACGACCCACTGACCCCTGACCCTTGACCCCGCCCCCCCTCTCTCTTACCGCACTGAAATCCAGGAGGTCGCTCAGTTCCTTGTCTGTCCCCACTGCAGCCATTCGCTCCTGTGGCAGGTTCATCCCACTGAGTGTCGGCCAATAAAAACCCTACGGGGCAGATTCGTAGAAGAGCACACTGACTATTACTGGAGCCAAGCTAACCAACAGTGTGATTAGAAAAAGACCTCAAATCTGACAATGAAACTGAAGATGTGGCCTGTGCTCTGGGCCCCCTGCAAAATGTTTCACCATATTTGTTTTTTTTGCTGGAGATATTTTTGCAAAAGTTAAACGTGTTACGGCTGTTATCAGTTGTGCCCTAATGCGTAAACCTGTGCGTGTGCGCTTACATACGCAGGTAGCTCTGGATAAGAGCGTCTGCTAAACGCTTCAATGTGAACGTAAAAATGCACGGGGTTCAGGGGCCTTTTTTTGGTTTTCTTTTTCAATTACGTCAAACGACTGGAATGCTTGAACCATTTCTGCCTCGACACGAAAATGGAATGAATTCTGTAGGTTAACGTAAAAAATTTTTAAAGGGCATGACCCGTCACGACCTGTTATTTATTAAACAAAATGCCACTTAAGCACTTTTGCCGACCACAAAATTTGTGTACAGGAAATAATGTTAACGCTTGGCTAACATTTGCTAACCAAAGTCAAGTACAAAGTGTTTTGGTGTGGAACAAAACACAGACCATCAAAGTTACAGAAATGTCCAATAAAATGTTTAACACTCAAAGAGGCTTCTGGTGGGCTTCCATATTGTGATTACAGAATTAACACCCTTCCTAAAATGTGTATGCCTGGCAATAGTTTATAATCTATTCATGCAGTCCGTAATATCTATAAAACCAATGATTTCAACAGACAAACACACACGTGTGCATCAGCAGCTTCCTAATTGTCAAGCAGCCGCTAAGTTCAAAGTGTGGGGGGGTATAAAAGGTAATACGACTGTTTTCTTCACAATTTTCCCTCGTACTAATTGGAGGGGGAGAAAAAAACACAAACACTTATAATGGTGTCATTTGCATAAAGCAAAGTGTCTCATTACACCTTCATTTGAGATTTCCACAAGTGACTCGTTGCCATGGCGGCAGCAGAGGCCCACAGCCAATCACAAGGCGAGAGTGATAGAACTAAGGCAGGGCAGAGTTCCACAGACTCCAGTCAGAACGCTAATGTGCACGGCAAGCAGACTTTAAACAACAACTAAGTCCTGCAACAAAAGGTCGAGCAAACAGCAACTTGTTAGAGGCAAGGTAGCCACGCCCAAACCAAAGAACGTGCCTTTTGGAAGAACTCTTTCAAATAATTTTTTTTAAAAATTATAATAATTTCTTTATCTTAATATAAAGCCATTGCTGATGTCAGACTAATATGCCCAAATAGAAGACAATATACTTTCCAGATAATGTACATAATCAGAGCCATACTTTACACTTCTTTTAAAGTGTACACAAATGCACCTGGTCACAAGTCTGTTACCTATTGCTCATAATCCCAATAGACAAAAAGCTATGACTGATTCCAAACTATAAAACTCCTTCTACGTTTTTCTTTTGGGCATCATGCCGGTTCAGTTGTGACAAAAGGTGTTCTTAAGCAGTGATATGGGGAGGGACACAGACTGTTGTTTTTAAAGAGAGCTGGGGGGGGGGGGGGACGACGAGGAGGATCAGGGGTTGGAGCCCTGGTCCTGCCAGATCTGAGCAGGGCAAAATGGAACCACGGTCAGGAGCTCGGAGAAGTGATGCCCTGAAGAGGACGTGGTGGTGGCGCCCTCCTTCCTGCTACCGGCTAACGGGGGTTGTGTAGCGGTTGCTATGTAGCGGTTGCTACATGGGAGGGGCACAATAGGCCACTAAATTGGGAGAAAACGGGGGGGGTCAACTCTCAACCGAAATACAAAACCCCATGTAGACAGGGGTTTGAATCCCAGCGAGGGCTGCAATCCCATCTCTGTCTGTAGCCCTCTAAGCTTTGCCATGAACACAGTGGAAGAATGCTTAAAGAGGTTTGACTGTCTGCTCTGTGTATATTTTTAAAAATGTAAAGTAATCGCCACCTTTATAAAAAAAACATTTGCCATAAGAAAAGTGTGGGCATTTCCCCACAGGTCAGCAGCTGGAGGACTGGAGGTTCCTCAACCCCACCTCACAGTCTCACAGACACATTCAATCTAACCGCAGTGCGCTTCGTCAAAAAACAACAAGACACACTTTTGGTGAAACTCAATTTGTCATCTTAAACTTCATTTTGAAATCAGTGTGGTCAGTGAGAAACACAAGCCAAAATAATTTAGTATTATTATTATTTTTTTATTTTTTTTTAAATAAACATTGCAAAAATATAAATCTTATGTCTGCTTGAATACTTTTTTTTTTGGACTATGGATCAAGTAGTCACAGCCAAATCAGCATTCCTGCAGTCAATTCGTTAACTCACAAAATAATGTGGTTTAATTTGCTAAATACTTTTGGCCAACTATAACAAAAATACACAATTAGCAAGTAAAAGTATACAAAGTGAAGTCAAGTCAATGTGGAACATTTTAACTCCAGCATTTGTTTCAAGGGATCATTTATCTGACGCACATAAGACTACAAATACCAGCAGACACTGTTCCCCAATCCAATCTTGGCTCCACCCTCATATACTTCAGTAGCAAACTTCACTTGGGAGCATGTGACGCAGATACCAATAAAACAGGAGTATACGCTCGCGTTTAGCGAGCGGTAGGGAGCGAGGGCGGAGTGGATGATTTGAATTGAGACTCACTTCACCCCATCTATACTGGGAAATTAACCATGCTGCTGCATAGTGGCGTATCGTGGGATGTAAAACTTCTGTCACCTCACCTTTAAGTCGATGATTACTCAACCCGTTTCCATTCATATTTCTTGATTTTCAATCAAGCAATTTACTAAATGACTGCTAGTACTGAGCAAATAAATTGTTTGTTATCTGGCAAAGTATACAGAAAAAGTTCAGAGTAATGATCAGTTTAAAAGTAAGATTACAGAGGGCCTGGTTCTAAATCCCACAGGAAGCTACTGCTGCAGCGTAAAGCTTCAATGCAATTAAACTATGAAATACAAAAACAGCAACCTACTGGATTAACTTGTACTTAGCCTAAACACTTTCTTTTACAGTCTGTACATGCTTTTCATTTATAATACCGCAATAAATATTAACATGATCATCACTGAACAGGAAGTTCGATGTGAATTGTGGGTAATAATGGTGCAGACTCGTTCCCTTGAGAAAAGTTGAGGCCGTCAAACTTCACTCGGCTTTCCAACTAAAATGGCGACCGAGGGTGCATCTGGGTCTCAAAAGGGATTCCCCCAAGTGAAGTTTACGACGGTGGAACAAAAGCCAGATTGGGACGCAGCCATTGGCTGTGGTCCTCCGGGGGCTTGAGTTTTATTTTGAGTGAGCCGATTATTCTGACCAACCTTTTGAGTCCGAGGAAAGTGGAAACGTTTTTGGAACCCACAAGGCATCCGAGTTTTGGACGAGGGACCGCGTCGCTCCATTGCGTCGTCAGCGTTTAAGCACAAACTATCCTGACTGATTTCTTTGCTCAGTCTACCCCCTTCCAACCAAGGCAGACGCTGCACTGCTACCGGAAGCACACGTGTGTGTGTGTTGATTTAAAATCAATTTTAAAAACATCCAGGTGGAGCCACAGAGGGTCGTTCAACCCAGGATTTACTACTCCCGTCACATTTGGGGCGGCTGTGGCTCAGGAGGTAGAGCAGGTTGTCTGCTGATCGCAGGATTGGCAGTTCGATCCCCCCCGGCTCCCTTCCCCCACACTCCCGAGTGTCCTGTGCTGCAAGACACTGAACCAATTGACCCCAATGAGCAGGCAGCTAGCGCCTGCGGTGGGCTGCCTGCATTGGTGTTGTGTGTGTGTGTGTGTGTGTGAACGGGTGAGTGAGAGGCCATTGTAAAGCGCTTTGGATAAAGGCGCTATATAAGTGCAGTCCATTTACCATTTACCATTTGAGAGGAGGAGAGCGCACAAGAGCAACATTTCCAAACCGCTGAAGCCAAGCAGGTGTGGGCTTGGTAAGCGTTTTGTGAGGCCACAGCGTAGCGATGAGATGTGATGGGGACACTGCTGTGGGAAGTGCGGTCCGTTTGGCGAGATCTTAAACCAAGGTCCGGACTCACTCTGGTCATAAAAGACCCCCACGGCAAGCTTCATCAACAGGGGGCGTTAACACCCATTTCCTGGTAACATTCCAATATACTGCCTTTTCACATCTGGCCAGCCAATCATGTCTCGCATCTGGCCAGCCAATCATGTCTTACATCCGTCTGGACGCAGTCACATGGGTTCCCAAGCTACTTCGATTCGCAGGGTCTTAAATGCAAATGAGAAGAGTTCTCAGTTGAACCATCAGGTTATACAAAAGGTACGTATCATTTTATATTTGGGAACTGGCCTCGCAACCTAAAAATTTCAGGTTTGATTCCCAGGTAGGACACTGCCGTTGTACCCTTGAGCAAGGTACTTAACCTGCATTGCTTCCGTATATATCCAGCTGTATGAATGGATACTGTTGTAAAAAGAAATGCAGTAGGTTGCTCTGGATAAGAGCATCTGCTAATTGCAGGTAATTTAACGTAAAAATCCAGGTAAATATGGACCCACCCACTATAAGAACAAACAACAGAACCATTTCTATACCGTCTGTTTGTGGACGTCACTGCCCCAAGTCATCTGTACCAACAGCTGAGAAGCGTTTGTTGGCGGGGAGGGGGGGGAGATGAATATAAAAAAATACACACAACAGAAGACTGCCTTTGAACTTTAATTCAATCAAGCAGGACAGAAAACCTGAATCAAATAAACCACACATTTGGGTTACTTAAGTGTCCATCCACAATCACGCACTTAAAAAGGTTGGGTAACAGGGGGGTGAGCAATTAAGATGGAGCAGGAAGTAGAGTAATTAGCGCCATTCTGTCCTTTTTTATGTTTTTTAATTAAATTGTATTTATTTCTTTATTTTACACCCCCTCCCACCCAGAATGTACCCAAAGCCAAAGTCTCTAAAGGGCCACGGATTCCCCCCAAGATGGCTGTTCACAGAGATGAATTTACAACCACAAGCGCTTCCTGTAAACTGACCCAGCAGCCCAAGTGTACACAGCTACGGCCTCTGAACGGCTTCAGAGGCGATAAGCCCTGGGCGCCTATGCTATGGCGCTAGCCTCCTGCTTGTCATCGCTCAATTAACAAATGTCACCTTGACTAGACGCCTTGAAGGATACAGAGGTGCAGTTCTGGCTTTAAAGGTACAAAGTCACTGTTTGATATTTCAACTGATCATTCAAATACATCTCTGAAGATGGCATAATGACTGCTCTTAAATAATAAACTAAAACATACATACACACGCATGCACGCACTCACACAACCCCCCTTTTGTTGCTTCTACCATTGTACTTTCACATATTCTAATATCCGTTTCACTAGTCAAAGTACCACTCTGCAATTTTATACATTTCAAGTTCTGCCCAGCAATAAAAAAATACCCCAGAACATCTGTTGGAATTCAAAATCAAACGCTACATTTACACACAGTCTGCCTCACGGGAGTTCCAACTAAATGACCTCACACTCCTACCTAAACCCATGTCACGGAACAGACACGAGGACATCCAGATTTGAGAAAATCTGGGGTCTCTTCCTACAGTCCAATCAACTCTGTGCAAACAAAAGCAGCAAGCAATCCCTTTTATATTAGGGATTAGGATTACACAAACCGGGGGGTGGGGGGAATTATAAAAGAACACAATCTCTCAAAAATATCCATGACAACAGCAGCGCCCTAACCTATATTTATTTATGCTTAGGATATGCGATTTCTCCAAACGGCATTCTGGGATAGCACACACATCCATTCTGGAAGAGCACTTGCAGGTCGTAATCCAGGAGGATGGATAAGGCACAGGAAGAACACTGAGAAACCTTGGTAACCAGTCATTTTGTTTATCCCGACGGCATGACATTCTGAGTCACCAAAAAAAGCAGGAGGTGGGGGGGTTAGGGTAAGACTGGGAATGGAAATTAAGATCTTAGTACTTCTGCCTGTTGTGTCACAAAACGAAGAGCGGGAGTTTCTTTTTGGAGTAGTTGTTGGTGTGCGTGTGTGTGTTGGGGGGTAATTTACCAGTATTTTTAAATTCAGCCTTTTCCCCTTGTAATTACTTCCCAACAGAGGGTAATAACTAATATTATACAGGTAGGCTATGGCACATTATTGCATTCATCGTCAATTGTAGCCTACTTTGACATAGGCCTACTCTACCCCGTACATTTTACTGGTAACGGCTAAACCTTTGATATCCTAGATGCAACTAAATTATAAATTAAATTCTTGTGAAAGCAATCATCATTCACATAGCATATTTTTACCAGGGCCTACATCCGCCTCACTTGAGCCTTCTCGGAAGCAAAAACAATTTTGCCTGTCCCAACTGAGCCACGCCAGTCATCACCCAGCAGTTCCCGGCGGGAAGGATAACCAACGTCGTTTTATTAGTTAAATCAGCCACAATGAAACACCGGCACCGGGAGCCGCCGCCGTTTATTCTATCTACTTGCCGACATGACAATGCCATTATTTGACCGATACTCGGAAGCAACGGATTGGCTCGCTTCGAATAGTTTACCGCCTAGACAATTTCCCACAAACACGTTCCACGAAATCAAACGCATACCAGTTTAAATCGTCCAAAAACGTGAATATCGGAAATAAAGGTTGTGTAGGCTGTAACTTGTGTTCGCCGGGGGCGCTGCTATACATTTCCACCTGCGATTAAATTAACAGTGTTGTTCTGGGTAACTACTATAGGCTATGAATAACAACACACTCAAATTGCTTTTAAATAGCCAAGTGCATGCAAATGTGTCCAATCGTCGTGTAAAACTGCACTAGCCTAATAAACGACAATGCCATAGCTCTTAAATCCCTTTGCTTTAGATATCCAATGTTCGGGGAATTGTTCTGTGCAACAGTTGCTTCGTTGTGGGAAAAAAAAATCTTCGAAGAAAATACACCCTGGAGCGTCTGCGTTGTATGGAATTTAGAACAGTCCTCAAAGCGGACCGCCTTGTATTTTTTGATCGTATTGAAAATCATCAATTGAATTTGAATACCCACTTCACCCACCCCCCGCAAACGCGACCTCTCGGCTTCCCTGGCTCAATGATGTTAATATTCATTACCGGCCCGTAAAACGAACTAACATCAGTCAGAAACCCCGTTGCAGGCTCAAATCCAAAAACTGGAAACGAGCTTGTGAGAACCGAAAGCATCTCCCCCGCAGATTTAGGCCCGCGATGAAGCGAGAAACAACGCGGTGGACGATTACTATCGGCGTCTTCATAAACGCCACAATTTCTAGCCTACACAAAGGGTATATAGACTAAAGCCCGGGCCGAGTTTGCGGTGCACGGCGAAGGGACAGCACACAAGTAGGCTACTACGCATCGTGGCAAGGCGGCAAGCGAAACGATTCGATGCGGGAAAATGACAAACGTTGGTTAAATTACTTACAGAAACAATCTACTGAAGTCCCCACATCTGTCGAATTTTATGGGGGGGGGGGGGGTTGTGCGTGAGAGAGGAGGGGTGGGGGGGGGGGGGGAGGCAGAAGGAATTTCCTGCCAAAAGAGCAATAAACAAAGTAAATTAATAAGGTCTAGACAACTCCACAGGTTTTTAAAAGGAACATGGAAACTCAGAAATCAGACGAACACCACAGATCACTGAAAAAGAAAAACGCTCAAGTCCACTTTTCACCCTCCACTCAAAAAGCAGACTGTGGTAAATGGAGAGAGGGGGGGGGGCGTACCGAAAAAGTGCAACTGTATACTCCCAAAATACAAGTTTTGCGCTTAAAGCGAACACGGCAGCGATACGACTACACACACGCGCGCCATAAGGTTAACTCCGAGAGTGTCTGGCGGGGTGGAAACACGCTGCAGAACCGTAGTTTGGTCAACTTCATACTTACTTACGAACTTATCAGCGTTCCGAAAAGTGAACAAAGGAGCCGTTTCCCGCAAGGTTCGGTGGAGGCCACCTCCGGCACACTCCCGCACGCTCACCCAACAAAGTAGACAAAAACTCTCCCAACATCAACCCGCTTTATCCAAACCCACATTTCCAAAACTTTCGTTCTTTATGCAAAAGTTTTAAAATGTTCTTTTTTAAAGACTTCTCCAAACAAACCATTAATATAACTGCTCACTGTGCAAAATTGAATCTTGCGTATTTACCTTTTTTTCAAATGTCTGGCATCCAACAGTTAAAAAAAAAAAATAGGGTGTCCTATAGGAAAAACATAAACTTCAAGATAATTTCCCACCAGCGTTTCAAGGCGGTGGATAAGAGAGCGACGGTGTATCTTCTTTTCTTCTTTACTCTTGATGTGTTACACAATCCACGTCATTTAAACAAAAGGAACCTCGCTGCATCCAAACAAACTCTACAAGTCGTACGCGTCTCTTTTTGTCGCTACATTTGAAACCATTTCATCCTTCGAGTAGACATCTTAACAACCTCCACATTGTCAGTCCTAACACGGTATCCCTCCGCATGAACTAAGGACGTTACGACAGCGGTGTCCAATTTCAGCTGGCCACCATAAACCTCGCAATGTTTTCGTTCAGATCTCTAACAGCATTATAATAACTAGTCGGCTTAATAATTAATATCTTCATGCCCATCTGGTCCCTAATATGATGCCACTATTTTCGTACAACCAGACCTTAAGTACTAGGCCCGTTTGCGGAAGAAGACAACAGAAAAATGAGCGGCGATAGAGCAGGAGTAGCACGAGATGGAATGATAAGCCCGCAGGGGGACGGCCAATAAGGTGGCAAGTAAGATTGATGAGCACACGTTTTAGCCAGTAGTATATCGATGTGGTTTATGGTAACCCAGCCCTCCTCTGCTCGCTGGTCTCCCTGTGTGCTTAGCGAGGCTGGTAAAATACTGAGGGGTGTTGAGATAGTATTAATGTCGTGGTTAACGTTTCCTACCGCAGTGTACACACGACGTGAATTCTATTACAGCAGGAACACAATCAGTAAATTAAATGTTCTTTTTACACTACTAACATTTAGGCGATAAATTAATTAGTTGTAGCCCGTTTTCATTGTGGTTAGTGTTATTGAATCCAAGCAGCCATTTAATAGAATAGAGCTACCAACGTCCGGCTCTTTATTTTGTTAATTTGTTTTGTTGTAGGCTATAATTGTAACAGTTTTTACCAGTTAGCACGGTTTCTATTGTCACTGATAAGGAATAATAATTTATCGAGTAGGAAAGACCATTCTTTCGCAACAGTGAAGAATCGCAATAGAAAACAAATAGCATACATAGGCTACATGCACTGACCACTGTTAACAAGACCAGATTAAGGGTTCCCTGATAAACAGAAGTGTCCAGGCTAATGGATGTAATTATGCATGTAAAATGCAGTAAATGACATGACCGGAAATGGGGGATAACAGCGTTCACAGCGTTGTTAATCCACGACTTCCCGATTTCCTGTTTGCTTTCATTTAATTGTAAAACGGAACAAATGGCAGTGGTGTAAATGCGTGTCAATGGGGGCTTTCAACGCTGAGTAAACAGCGAACATTTGTCGTTTTCTTCTTTGAGAACGGCTTGCGAAAGCGCCGAGGTTGTGTGTGGGAACCTGTTATATATTGTTTTGTTACTCTGTTCAAAACTAACTGTAATTCCCAATGATTTTCGGATCCATTTGAACACTTGTAGTTTTGCAGGAACTCGCCAATGGCTGATTGAAAACATCGAGACAGCAACAGGTAAACAAATGTTGCAATTGCAGTCAGATCACCACTATACCAGAATTAGTATTTTGTTTCAAGATTCCACAGTAGCTGAATATGGGCATGCACGTTTTATTCAGTTAATGAACGTAACAAAAAGAGCACACTACGAAAAGACCATCCAAATGTTTTGGCAAACAAGTTGTACCCTCCCAAATGCTGTTTAATGTAATTTAAACAAACATGAAACTGCCTTCTCTTAAATCAATGTTCTATGAAATATTACAGTAATTATTTTACTGTTGTGATCTCTCAATTACAATAAAATTATAAATATGGGTGCCCAGAGGGGTACTTGGCTACGGGGGTAATTAATGCGTTAAATGTTTTTTTTTTCTTTATATTGGTCTTTGTTTTGTTTTTTTACCCCCTCTAAAAACCTGCCATGAAACAGAAAATAAATGGTGTCTGGTCAGCCTGCCTGATTCATATAGACCCAGGGTAGAGAAGAGAGAGAGAGAGAGAGAGAGAGAGAGCAGGATCACAACAAGAGAACACTGATTGGGGGAGGGGTGATAAGGCAGGGGAAACAGGGTAGAACGAGAGAGAGGGGGAGAGAGAGAGAGATGGAAAGGGATTTAAGATCACAGCACCTCTCTCTGTGTGGGCACTGAGATAAATGGCTGTGTGTGGAGTATTAGTCTTTGTAATGCCACTGCCCATACCTATAACACTATTTTTTTTAAAACCATCTGAAAATATTTGTTTGAATTCACTATGGCATACTTTATTAACTTTAATTCTTGCAGTGATGGTAATGATACCAATGATATAGTCATGTTTTTTTTTCTCGCCAATGGTTTATGTGTGGCCATTATTTTCTTGAAATGTGTAATATATATATATATATATATATATATATATATATAGCGTACATAATACCTCATCAATGAGGTGGTATCATGTCCATTTTTTCTCTCATAAATTCCCATTGACTTGTATGTCTGCTTACAAAACATTTATTGTGCACAACAAAAGCGTGACACACATTCCCTCCCTTTCTCTCTCTCCCTCTCTGTCTCACACACACACACACACACACACACACACACATGCTCCGTAAGCTGACACCGCGCTTCCGTGACACACAAACACGTTGCTCGAAAGGGCCCTATGTGGGTGAACCTTTGGGAAGTTCTTTCTCTCCACTCTTCATCGACGTGGGGATCCGGCGTCGTTCTTTTATTTAATTAGTGAACTCGCAGCGCGGAGCGGCAGCGTGTGTGACACAGACACTGAGCTCGCAACAGCGTGAGGAGGAGGCAGCGTGTGTGACACACACACTGAGCTCGCAACAGCGTGAGGAGGAGGCAGCGTGTGTGACACACACACTGAGCTCGCAACAGCGTCAGGAGGAGGCAGCGTGTGTGACACACACACTGAGCTCACAACAGCGTGAGGAGGAGGCAGCGTGTGTGACACACACACTGAGCTCGCAACAGCGTCAGGAGGAGGCAGCGTGTGTGACACACACACTGAGCTCACAACAGCGTGAGGAGGAGGCAGCGTGTGTGACACACACACTGAGCTCGCAACAGCGTGAGGAGGAGGCAGCGTGTGTGACACACACACTGAGCTCGCAACAGCGTCAGGAGGAGGCAGCGTGTGTGACACACACACTGAGCTCGCAACAGCGTGAGGAGGAGGCAGCGTGTGTGACACACACACTGAGCTCACAACAGCGTGAGGAGGAGGCAGCGTGTGTGACACACACTGAGCTCACAACAGCGTGAGGAGGAGGCAGCGTGTGTGACACACACACTGAGCTCACAACAGCGTGAGGAGGAGGCAACGTGTGTGACACATTCACTCATGCTATCAGTTTTCAAAAAGCGCAAAAGTTAATGATGTGTACTCTGATGTTCACAAGGCCTCTTCTGGTTGGAACATTTAAGGCCTAAAAAAATTCTGTATTTCCTGATTAATGATGAAAAATCTCATTTCAGAATTTGCGTCTGGTCCAGTTAAACTTTACTCTCTTTAAACATTAATTTGTTAGGCATTGGATTGGTGACCCAATGTATGCTGGGATAGGCTCCAGCCACCCTTCGCCACCCTGACCAGGAATAAGTTGGTTAGATAATGGATGGATGGATTTGTTAGGTGTACTTCGTCCATCAAATAAATTTCACATGGCAAACCTGTGGTTGATTTAATGCTGCCGAATGCTGTGGTTACATTTCAAAGCCTTATCAACATATTTTTTTTGTAAATTGAGGTCAAGTTATGAGCATATTTTAGTTTTCTTTTCAAAAGGTAAATGACACCTGGTGTGGTTGGTCGTAGTGTGATTACATGGGACGGTATGACTTTGAGGAAAACCCCTATACTTGTCTGTGGCAAATGCAACAGTGCAAAAAACACAGCATAATCTCAAATTTCTTTTGACCTGTTATTCAAGATTGGCATCTGTGCGTGTCTGTGCACTTGTTTACAGTTTATTAATTTGTGTGAGGATATACGGATGGAACATGGTGTAGGGTCTAATAGATTGGGACACCTAACCTTTCCCAGTGAACATTTTTGTGGAGAAAAGTCTGAAAAGTTGGTCAAAAGCCATTGAGGCGGTTCAGGTGAAAACTAGGATACATTTGGTTGAAAAGTGAAGGTTTTCTATCCGAGTAGGAAGTAGCCAGGCTAGGCCCGGGTTAAAACCTGAGCTACGTTTACATTACAGGTAGCAGACACTCTTATCCAGAGCGACTTACACAACTTTTTAGCATTTTTTAAACATATTATCCATTTATACAGCTGGATATATACTGAAGCTATTCAGGTTAAGTACCTTGCTCAAGGGTACAACGGCAGTGTGTAGCCCTTCTGTAAATTGCTTTGGATGAAAGCATCACCAGGTGACTAAATTGTTAATTGAATTGACAGTTTTTTTTTGACGGCCCTGATTACCTTTCGCCCCCTTTTTTCCCCCCGAAGTTCCGCTCTGACACAGTCAGGACATTTGCAGTGTCACAGGCTTTAACCAATTAACAGCAGGGAACCATCTAGCACAGCCAATGAGAAATGTGGTTATAGATCGCCTTCTGACCAATCAGCTATGGCTGATGCCAGCACACCAGCAGAACCTGAGCAGGAAAGAGCCACTGGAGAGGAGGGAGGAGAAGGGGGAGGGGCAAGGGGGCATTGCTCCAAGCCTCCCCAGGAGTCCAAGCCCCAGGTCTAATTACTCTGATTGTGGGAGCTTACATGGAGCAAGGGACCATGGGTAACTAACAAAAAAAAAAAAAAAACCCAGGAGACTTTGGAGGAAAACCGTCAAATAGTTTTCCCTCGGGAAGGGTTAGAGGCACAGAGATCGGTGCTAATTACCCCCCCCTCTGGGCAAGCTCGGTCCTGCAGCGGGGGGCATGGAGGTGTGTGTGGAATGCCTGGGACACACATACCCATGCTGAGGTGTGAAGACACACGCACGCACGCACACACACGCGCATGCACACACGCATACAGTGCCCTCCACTATTATTGGCACCCCTGGTAAAGATGAGTAAAAAGGGTTATAAAAAATTCACCGTTTGGTGAATTGGTTTAAGTCACACTGAAAAAAAGTACATTTATAATGAGAAAAAAAAAAATCCCTCATCAAGAAAGAATTATTTTGAACAAAACCACGTGTGCCACGTTTATTTGCACCCCTGCATTTATATATAGAATAAAGTATAACATCATTTTTTATATTTGGTGGCATATCCTTTGCCTGCCATGACTTTCTGATGTCTGTGACCCAACAACATCAAAAGACTCTTGATATTTTATTTTCTGGTACTCTTACAAGCGATACTATAACCTCTCTGCATTTGAATGGATCTCTATGAGAATTTGGGGGTGGGACTAGATTTAGCTGTAAATTACACTGGAATAGTATGGAATACATGGTTGGTAAAATGGCTGCAAGTCATCAAGGGTCTGAGGTATCAAACGAGCCTCAAACCATCACTCTGCTGCCAGATATGCAGTAGATATGGATGGATCACTTTAAGGTTAGTTTCTCCTGACAAATTTTCCTATTGAACTTCTGGCAGCAGAGTGATGGTTTAAGGCTTGTTTGATACGTCAGACCCTTGATAACTTGATAACCATTTAGCTGCTGTATACCACTACACTCTCGCCTCAGATGCTGATATCACAGCATGGACGCTGCTGTATACCACTACACTCCCGCCTCAGATGCTGATATCACAGCATGGACGCTGCTGTATACCACTACGCTCCCGCCTCAGATGCTGATATCACAGCATGGACGCTGCTGTATACCACTACGCTCTCGCCTCAGATGCTGATATCACAGCATGGACGCTGCTGTATACAACTACGCTCTCACCTCAGATGCTGATATCACAGCATGGACGCTGCTGTATTCCACTACACTCCCGCCTCAGATGCTGATATCACAGCATGGACGCTGCTGTATACCACTACACTCTCACCTCAGATGCTGATATCACAGCATGGACGCTGCTGTATACCACTACACTCTCACCTCAGATGCTGATATCACAGCATGGACGCTGCTGTATACCACTACGCTCCCGCCTCAGATGCTGATATCACAGCATGGACGCTGCTGTATACCACTACGCTCTCGCCTCAGATGCTGATATCACAGCATGGACGCTGCTGTATACAACTACGCTCTCACCTCAGATGCTGATATCACAGCATGGACGCTGCTGTATTCCACTACACTCCCGCCTCAGATGCTGATATCACAGCATGGACGCTGCTGTATACCACTACACTCTCGCCTCAGATGCTGATATCACAGCATGGACGCTGCTGTATACCACTACACTCTCGCCTCAGATGCTGATATCACAGCATGGACGCTGCTGTATACCACGACACTCCCGCCTCAGATGCTGATATCACAGCATGGACGCTGCTGTACACCACTACACTCTCGCCTCAGATGCTGATATCACAGCATGGACGCTGCTGTATACCACTACACTCTCGCCTCAGATGCTGATATCACAGCATGGACGCTGCTGTATACCACTACACTCCCGCCTCAGATGCTGATATCACAGCATGGACGCTGCTGTATACCACTACACTCTCGCCTCAGATGCTGATATCACAGCATGGACGCTGCTGTATACCACTACACTCTCGCCTCAGATGCTGATATCACAGCATGGACGCTGCTGTATACCACTACGCTCTCGCCTCAGATGCTGATATTACAGCATGGACGCTGCTGTATACCACTACACTCTCGCCTCAGATGCTGATATCACAGCATGGACGCTGCTGTATACCACTACACTCTCGCCTCAGATGCTGATATCACAGCATGGACGCTGCTGTATACTATTTGGGTGAAAATGGAAGGGTGGGCTTAATTTAAAAATAAAAATAAACTGCTCTTTTTTTTTTGTGGGAAACTGTTCCATTACTTTGGAGTACAGTACATTACATGACATTACAGTCATTTAGCAGATGCTTTTATCCAAAGCTACATACAGTAAGTGCATACAGAAACGACATTGAAGTAGCTAAAGAACAGATAAGACAAAGCACATCCTTCCCATAAAGTAGCAGCTATCCCTAGTAAGGAACATTGAATGTAGTTCACAGTAAACTGGGTAAATCAGCTCTACTACAGTTAGCTAATTACTGCAATTCACTTCAGCTACACAGTGACTACAAACGGTTCAATTACCTAATGCACAGCTAAAACCCAATGAAAATTGATACTTATCTGATCCGACGGTAGATAATCAACACACGCTGTTTAGATGCACTCTGTACGTGTGTGTGTTGTGAGGGGGGGGGGGGGGGGTGTTGACCTCTTAATGCGTGGTTTGCGACTTGCCTGTCATATGAAATCACCTTTTCAGAAATGTCTTGCTTGCTACAGCTGGACTAATATTATGCTGCCCTTGCTGACCCACCAGATCACAGCCACCATCACATTCCACTATATGAGAACCGCCACCAACCAAAAGAAAACATGACGGCGGTGTATGACACTTTTTCCAAGAATTTATTAAACTAAATCTGTCTGTGTGTGTGTGTGTGTGTGTGAGAGACAGAGAGAAAGAGGGGAGAGAGAGGTACTAATAAGTTTGTATTACCTTTTCAAGCAAAAGAGGTACTAATTATTTATGTATTGCTGTCTAGGGGTACAATTTTACGTACCTATTGGGTACCACCCCAGTGGCAAGTCTTTGTACCTTTTTAGGTACTTTCAATACCATTTTTTATAAGCGTGTACTTGGGATTCTACTGTCAGAACATGAAGAAAATTATTTAATTGCATTTGTTTTCTACTGTTATTCAATATTGTATGTTTACCATTTATCCTTGTAAAAAAAGAGTGACAGATTTACACAATAATTTCCGGCTCATTGGTTTCAATGCATTTGTATGGTCATCAGAGAAGAGGCACACAAAATGGCTGCTCGTAGCTCGATGGACGGACAACAAACAGCGATGAACTTTTACAGAAACAAACACACCTGCCGAGTTTAACACTGTTCAACACTTCTTGCTGTGCCAGATCCCACCCAACATACACACACAGCCAGACACACACACACACACACATATCAAAAGTAAAACCTGTTCTATAAATTACCTCAGTGGAAAAGTTGTGGAGAAAATGTCCTGAAATGAATATGCCAACTGACCCTCCATTCATTCAGTTGCTCTGACCACCCCCACAATCCCCCCTCCCACCCAACACACACACACACACACACACACACACACACACACCAGCTCCCCAGACTCTCCAACATAACAGAAGGTGAGAGTTGAGTGAGCGGTTGTTGCGCTTAACTCAATATCACGTTTTGTATCGTTTAATTGTATTCTGATAACAGTATGCTTCATAAAAACATTAATGCTTCATGAATTAAACTGTTAAAAAAATAATAATTTACATTTAAGTGAGGATATCCACTGTATGCCTAACCAGTCTATTGAAAACAAACAGCTCTTTGCCTCTGTATAGCCCGTTCAGTTCACACTGCTATCTTATCGTTATTAAACATAAAATATAGGCGCTGTTTAATTTTTAAAAGTCCAATTTCAAAGTCCAATAAGTCTTCCGTTTAATGTCAGTTGTTTCCAATGTGGAGAACAAGCCATCGAGGCTCACGTGCGTAGGAGCGTTACTAAAGTGGAGATCTCAGGGGGAAAAAAAGAAAAAAAACGCAGCTTTCTATCACAATGCAACTTTCCCCGCGCGCTTCAGTGGATTCGTGAGAGAGTGGCGGCGGTTGTCACTGTCAGCAGCGGGGCTCCTCGGTCGGAGTAGGTGGGCGGTTTGCAGTAACAGCTGGGACTGACATGGAGAGCGCGTGCAGGGCGGTCGGAAAGAGATGGGGGCTGGATCGGCGCGAGGGGGATTAATAAACGGAAAACTACCAAAGACCAAGGCTGGCATAGCAACGCGACCGGACCCCATCAAATGAGAAACATTTTAGACAAAAAAAAAAAAAAACTTCAACCTAAATATGTGCATAAGTGTGTGCAAGCGTAAAATGACAATTAAAACATTGCGTTGTTTTAAAAAACAATGATAATAAATCTGCGTATCTTAATACTGTAGACATGTAATTGTGCATAGCTTATCACAATACACATAGCCTACAATGTCTTTATCTTTCTTTTTCGCACATGTGAATACATTTTGTGTAGAAATGCAAGGTAATTTTTTGTGGAATTTTTCATGAGGCATCTCCTTTTTTCCCCACTAGCTTTTAGCAGACCTCTGGTACTGCCGCTATACAACATGTCCGCACTCCTGAGGCCTGTTCCAGAAAGCAGGATTACGGCGTTAGCTAGATAAGTAAAACCCAGAACCCTCTCAAATCTGGAACATGAACTGAAGTGTAAAGAGCTGCTATCCAGCTAACTCAGTAACAGGCCCTGTGTTTTTTATTTTTGTAATATGCCAGTAACGAGGCAGCTCAAACGGTACATGTCAGTGATGTCCACCAACAGCTATAAGGCCAGTGTGGAAGGAAACAATCACATCTAGACCAATTAAATTGGCTGTCTAAGATGAGTGTTAGAGTTTATGATGAGTGTTGGAGGAGGATGGTGACATCATAACAGCCGTAGAGTTTGGGTGATGTCATACCATGCAAAAGAGTTAGTCTGTGATTCAAGAGAACTGACTCTTTTATTCTAATAATTAAAAATGAGCAAAAGCCTTGCCCATGGAGGATTGCAGTCCATAAAACAGGGGTCTACGATCCTGGTCCTGGACAGCCACAGGCTCTGCTGGTTTTCGTTGTTACTCAATTAGAGCAGTTGACTCACTTCACCTAGGGCCTGTTCCAAAAGCAGGATTACTGAGTTATCTGGATAACTGCTCTGAGCAAAACCCAGAATAGCTCTTTTTACTGAAGTCCATGTTCCAGATTTGGGAGGGTTCCGGGTTTTACTCAGTGCAGTTATCCAGCTAACTCAGTAATCCATGCTTTCTGGAACATGCCCCTGTTTACTTGGGTCTGAACTGGGTGTTGATTTTTTTTGTTGTGGAAAAAAATAAAAATAAAAAACCAGCAGAGCTTGTGGCTCTCCAAGACCAGCGATGCAGACCCCTGCCATTGGACCACTGCTGGCCAATCGGACGCCAGCGGTTTGGCTGCATAAGCTGTCAGCCTGGGTAAAATACTAATTTCACACGCTTGAACTCTCAGGTGTCAGAGAATTCAGTCCTGGAGGAGTTTGACCCCTGACCCCTGACCCCCTGCGTTGACTCTATAGTAGCTGTTCCTTCAGATCCCTGAGAATGTTCAGCCCTAACACAAGTTTCTAACCAAACCGATGTGTGAAATTAAATTAAATTCAATTTTATTTGTGTAGCATTTTTTACAGAGAACTGTCACAAAGACACTTTATTGAGAAACAGAAGGAAAATTTGACAAAAACCAGGCCTGAACCCCCAAAAAGCAAACAAGGTAAAATTACTAAATATTTTTGCCTGGACACAGAGCATGCAAGCCTAAAAGAGTGAATGTAGGTAACTGACTGACTGGCTGGCTGACTGTTCCCCCGATGTTGAAAAGCGCATGCGTAAATTCTTTGAGTAATTCCGGTAAAAAGTTTGCTGTCTAACTCTCCGTTCCCTTTTACACGTGTAATATGGGATTTATTTAGTTTGAATTTGTTTTCTTTGAAATGTATTTTATGCGAAGGTGTAAAATATTGTATTCCTGTTTATGTGTTGCTCTACTGCGCAATGGCAGAGGCGGGAGAAGATAAATAAATAAGTTAAGGTTGTTGTTGGTCCCGGGAAAACAGAAAGATTTAAAACCAAGAAGAGATTAAGCTGCCATTTGTTGTGCTGTTTTCCTATTGTCCGGAGAAATAATTAAATATTCTTACCCACACCCACACGTCTTACACTGGTTGTGGTCTTTTTTAAACTTTTTGGCGAGTTTGTCGCTGGCACACAAGGTGCACGGAATTCAACTAAGCGGCTGTTTCTCTTCTGGAGTAACGTTAACAAGATAGGACTAGGAATAACGACCTGCTTGAATTCTACAGTACCAAGGACTTGGTTTGCATGGAAAAACACAGGTGGACACGGCTTTGGTTTGCTGGTTACGACGTAAAACAAGCTTAAGCTACGGTAGGAGAAACAACTCTGCTAACACTCAAGCTATACTGCTACGGCTAAGCTACGTGACCTGACTGTATGCCGCTGTGGATACATTGAGAGGTACGTTGAAAGCAAATGGATTAGGTGGCTAGCTTGCTATCCATTACAGAAAACATACTGTGAGACTATTTTGACACAAAATCAAATAGAATTCAATACTAAGTTATGCAAGTGACAGCGAACCTTGCATGACGTGGGCTTGCTCTTATGAAAGTGGGGTTGTCGGGTAAATTTATGAACCCTTCCCGCCACAGTGGCGTGTAGCAAAGTGGATACAAGCAGGAATAAAAAAAACTTCAGGTTTGTTTTTCTGATTGCCTAAACGTGAGACAAAAAAATGCTTGTTAGAATATCCCGAGGCGAGCCCGTGTTACGCCGCGTTCACAACTCCTGAACGTGTTGTTTTTATGTACCATAAACCGTCGCACAGAAAAACTAAAACTGACCAACCTTTGCCAATACGCTCTAAGGTAAAAGTGACATCTCCGGACAGCTTGCTCTAACGTTCGTTCGTTCAGAAAAAACGTATCTAGTATTAGATAATATATTATATGAAATGTATGTAATAAATTTATACACAATGTTTGACTGTTTGACCTACATGATATAATAAATACTATTTTATTAGAGCTACTAAACATGAGTGCATTTTGAAATGTTATTCTAGCGCAATGTATGAAAAAATAAAAATAAATAAAAAGGTGTCTGGTTAAATTTAGGGGTGGCTGGTAAAAATTTGGCATCTACCAGTCACTGTGGCTGGTAGGGCAGAAAGTTAATTTCCCACCCTGTATATGTTCATGTCATAAAGACACAGGTTGATATTGATCACCGAGCTGCTGTTACTTTTAGTTAATGTAGTTATGTAGACTTGCATCTGGCCAAACTGGCCATTTTTTCGTCTTTATTTTTAAATTCTCTTCCTTTTCGTTTAATTCCTTTCTTTTTTCTCATTGAGTTGCAATTGCTGTATGAAATATGGTATAATAATAAAATATAATAATAATAAATTGATTTGATTGATTGTTGCTAAGGACAAACCACTCTGGGGTTTTTCTTTCCTCAGTTCTGTTTGAGGGGGGGAGTACCTGTCTGAAAAGCTTTGTAGTCCTCACCCCCCTCTCCCCCCCCCCCCCCCCCAAACCCAAAACTACCCTGTCAGGTCTACAGGAAGCTCACACATGCGTCACAATATCACCAGCAGTGTGTTATTCAGTTCCTGTTTTTTTGTGCGTCAGCTCAAGACTTGGGGGGGGGGTGTTACATAGTGGGGTGAGATGAGAAATTGGGACCTCCCCCAACCTCTGCTCCCCAAACCTTCACCTGCAGGGGGGGGGGTTATTGGGTTATTGGGCGAGAATATAAGACCATAGAATATACAATGATGAATACAGGCCATCCGGCTGAAGTTGGTGTTGGGGGTGGGGGGTGGGGGGTGGGGGTTGTCCCAAAGTAATCCTGCTTCTCTTACCCAGCGCAGTTATCCAGCTAACTCAGTAATCCTGCTTCTCTTACCCAGCGCAGTTATCCAGCTAACTCAGTAATCCTGCTTCTCTTACCCAGCACAGTTATCCAGCTAACTCAGTAATCCTGCTTCTCTTACCCAGCGCAGTTATCCAGCTAACTCAGTAATCCTGCTTCTCTTACCCAGCGCAGTTATCCAGCTAACTCAGTAATCCTGCTTCTCTTACCCAGCGCAGTTATCCAGCTAACTCAGTAATCCTGCTTCTCTTACCCAGCGCAGTTATCCAGCTAACTCAGTAATCCTGCTTCTCTTACTCAGCGCAGTTATCCAGCTAACTCAGTAATCCTGCTTCTCTTACTCAGCGCAGTTATCCAGCTAACTCAGTAATCCTGCTTCTCTTACCCAGCGCAGTTATCCAGCTAACTCAGTAATCCTGCTTCTCTTACCCAGCGCAGTTATCCAGCTAACTCAGTAATCCTGCTTCTCTTACTCAGCGCAGTTATCCAGCTAACTCAGTAATCCTGCTTCTCTTACTCAGCGCAGTTATCCAGCTAACTCAGTAATCCTGCTTCTCTTACCCAGCGCAGTTATCCAGCTAACTCAGTAATCCTGCTTCTCTTACTCAGCGCAGTTATCCAGCTAACTCAGTAATCCTGCTTCGTGATACAGGCCCCAGGCCTTTTGCTACCAAGTTGTTTTCAACTTTTATTTTGCTTTAACACAAATTATTTTTTCTACATGATGTCTACACATATGAAAACTTTGGCAGGGATAGACTCAGGGCTCTGGCAGCTCTTCCCTCATCTCTGTCGCCCGTGAGGACGAGGAGGGAAAACCGCTGGCCTGTGTTATGCGCACATCTGCTGAGCCGATGTGATCAGACAGCAGGCTGCGACCACTCGAGCTCGATCCAGCCCACCGCGCGCACGCACACAGGAACACGACAGCCGCCAATCAGCGCGGAACGTCCAAACGGAAGGCTTCCGTCTGCAGGAGAGACACGTTTGCTCTATTCTTGCAATGTCGAATATTCTAAATTCCAGATCGTCATCGACACTCCGCAAGTGCTTTTTCTATAAAAAGTGATCAGGTGCCTCATCTTCCATATGCAAAAGGTTTGTAAAAATCATATATAATCATACTTGCAAAGTTTTATAAAAATAATATATGTTGATTAGCATTATATTATATATTTGCATACAATTCTTATACAATCTCTCAATGTTTTTATAGGAAGTACTATGTAGGGAACTATTTGATTTTAGTCTAAAATGTATATGCTAGTTCTCTACCACATATTTATCACACCCACGCGTGAGTATTGCAAGCAGGGGGTACTGACTTTGCTCCTGTCTGTGAGTGTCTGTCTGTGTTTGTGTCCCTATCATCCATAACTCGAACACTTCTACTCCGATTGTGATTAAACTTTGTGGAAATGTTGACAGTTACCTGAATTTCTTTCCCAATTGGTCAATGCCCGACTTCACAGTGCAAGATCACGTTAAAGGTCGAGCTTAGCACCCGTATAAAATCTCTCTGATTTTATATGTTTTGTATATGGCATATGTGATTTTTACGGCCCTTTTGCATATGGGCTAGCCTACACCAGTGTAGCATAACGGTTAGGGAACTGGATGGCCAGCTGTGAGGTTGCAGGTTCAATCCCCAGCTAGGTCGCTGTACCCCTCGAGCAAGGTACTGAACCTGAATTGCTTCAGTAAATATCCAGCTGTATAAATTGACTTAATGCAAACTGTGTAAGCCTCTATGGATAAGAGAGTTCGCTAAATACCTAAACTGCACTGTTTAGCGTGAAGATCTTCTAGCGCAGCACTTACCAAACTGCCTGCAACCCACAACCCATTTAAGGGAATACATCTTCTCTGGCTCACCCGGGCTCACGCCTTTTAACACATCGCCAGTCATATTTTCAAACGTGGAATTGAAATGTTTTAAACGTGTAAAAAAATAAAAAATAAACTGTTTGCTGTGGCTAGTGCAGTGTTTAATCTGACAGGTGAGAATGTCAATGGAATGTATTTATTAGACAGCAAGTCTAACTCGCGTATGTGTTGCGACCCACCTCGAACCCCGTGCCAGATCCCAACCCGTAGCTGGGGAACCGCTGTCTTCCTACAGCACTCATAAGTCAACAAATGATATTTGAAAAAAAGGTCAGACAGGACCTAAAGTATTCAATCTCAGAAGCTACCTGTCCAAAAGTCTTGGCCTTCATATGGCTAGCTTCGTCGTGGACACCTCATTCTTTTGCAATGATAAATTTCTAAGGATGAAAATTTAATTTTTTTTGCTTTTTTTTTTAAAGGCCAGGTACCGTGATGTGGCCGATCAGGCGTGAAGTGAAAACTGAAATGGTGGGAACGACAGAGAGCAAGCGACAGAAAAACCACCGCGCAGAGTGCTAGCGTACACCTCGCGCCGAGCACACCGCACGTGTGGCTTTTACCAGCTGCTAGATGCTAATCTCATTTCATCGGAACCCCCCCATGTTAAATGGAACTGAACCACTAGAGAAAAAAACTCTGTTAAAATGAGTTCTTAACCCTTTAACGTGTAAGATCACAAATATTGATTGAACATTCCAATGCTGATGTAACAATCACTACGATGCAGTTCTAGAACACTGACTTTCAAAAGGCGAAACTTTTCCCTCCCCTGTACTGTTCTGAACGCCATCGTTAGCGCCATTATTACATGACTACTGATTATTGTAAACAAAGTAGAACACCTGACTGACGGGGTTAATGAAAGTAAAACATTGATTGCGTCTTTGTGTGGGTGTGTGTTGGGGGAGGTGTTAAGTGACACTGAAAGCTTACCTGTTCACACTGCATCTTGGATCAGCAAGCCTTGAGTGTTTATTTTGTGTTATACTCGTGCCACATATAAGCCTCCCTTAAAGCACCTCACGCTCTCTCTAGCAGGTACCATGAGGGTTAACTTTATGTTGGCTTATGCAGTGACTGTATGACTGTGGCGTGTGGGATGTGGCTGATAAGAGGGTGTTGTCTGTGATGCAGGTTCTTCAGGGTCACTCTGGATAAGGCCATTTGCTGAACGGCTGGATTTAAAGGTGAATATAAGTGTGCAGGGCGAGGTTTCCTGGCCTGGCGTACGCTTTTTATTTTTTTAAGAAGGGATTTGACTGGGTGAATACCTTCACCCCCCCCCCCCCCCCCCCACTGAGGTGTACCTGACGCCTCCGCTTTACCGTACCGGGACGTCCCGCCGCCGCTCTGATGAGTACCTCGCTCTTCCGGGCTGCCCCCGGCGCCCACGCTTTCTGCAGGTCGCACCGCAACTACTTCCTGTTCACGGGCCTCCGGAACCCTCAGAGCTCCTCCCCTTAGCAACCATGTAAACATGGGGGAGCGAGCGAGTGAGCAACCACGTAAATGCGGGGCGGGGGAGCGAGCGAGTGAGCAACCACGTAAACGTGGGGTGGGGGAGCGAGCGAGTGAGCCATGGATGGTGAGAAGGTTTGGATGGGATGGGTTTCAACTCACAACTTGAGGCAATTTTTAAAATGAAAACTAAAAAAGACATCAAAGTGAAAGAAAATGAATTACAGTACAGGAAGTGCACTGCACTGCACAGGAAGTGCACTGCACCGCACAGAACACACTGCTAGTGTTCCTTTTATACAACACAGTCCGGCACCGTGTTTCTTTTACTGTGTGTTGATAGAAGTGTGTTGCGCACACTGAAGAGTATGGCCCAACCTCAGTGTCCACCCTGAGCCCTGAGAACTGAGCCCCACACACTTTGGGTGACCTAACATGCGTGCCCAGTGTGAGTGCATGAGAGTGCATGAGAGTGCATGAGAGTGCCATGAGAGTGCATGAAAGTGCATGAGAGTGCCATGAGAGTGCATGAGAGTGCCATGAGAGTGCATGAGAGTGCCATGAGAGTGCATGAAAGTGCATGAAAGTGCATGAGAGTGCATGAGAGTGCAAGGGCTCGAAATGGTACAAACGCAAGGAATGGGGCAGCACTTTGCGATGTTATATGTTGCCTTGACAACGCCTGTCTCGCATGCAAGATGTTTATGATGATCGTCGCTTTAGGACTTTTAATTTTAGGTTTGTATCCACTGAAAGAACTCTGCCTGCCATGTGTGTCATTTGTTTACAATTTTTGAGACGCTTCCGGCTGTGTTTCTGTTTTTATCATCAGAAACGCTATGAACTGTGGGTAATTCTCAACAAAGTTAGACCTGATTTTTTAGGCTCCCTTGAATAAGCTTCTATGGTAGACCTGATTTTTTAGGCTCCCTTGAATAAGCTTCTATGGTAGACCTGATTTTTTAGGCTCCCTTGAATAAGCTTCTATGGTAGACCTGCTTTTTTAGGCTCCCTTGAATAAGCTTCTATGGTAGACCTGCTTTTTTAGGCTCCCTTGAATAAGCTTCTATGGTAGACCTGCTTTTTTTAGGCTCCCTTGAATAAGCTTCTATGGTAGACCTGATTTTTTAGGCTCTTTTGAATAAGCTTCTATGGTAGACCTGCTTTTTTAGGCGCCCTTGAATAAGCTTCTATGGTAGACCTGATTTTTTAGGCTCCCTTGAATAAGCTTCTATGGTAGACCTGCTTTTTTAGGCTCTTTTGAAAAAGCTTCTATGGTAGACCTGCTTTTTTAGGCTCTTTTGAATAAGCTTCTATGGTAGACCTGCTTTTTTAGGCTCCCTTGAATAAGCTTCTATGGTAGACCTGCTTTTTTAGGCTCCCTTGAATAAGCTTCTATGGTAGACCTGATTTTTTAGGCTCCCTTGAATAAGCTTCTATGGTAGACCTGCCTTTTTAGGCTCCCTTGAATAAGCTTCTATGGTAGACCTGATTTTTTAGGCTCCCTTGAATAAGCTTCTATGGTAGACCTGCTTTTTTAGGCTCCCTTGAATAAGCTTCTATGGTAGACCTGCTTTTTTAGGCTCCCTTGAATAAGCTTCTATGGTAGACCTGCCTTTTTAGGCTCCCTTGAATAAGCTTCTATGGTAGACCTGCTTTTTTTAGGCTCCCTTGAATAAGCTTCTATGGTAGACCTGCTTTTTTAGGCTCCCTTGAATAAGCTTCTATGGTAGACCTGCTTTTTTAGGCGCCCTTGAATAAGCTTCTATGGTAGACCTGATTTTTTAGGCTCCCTTGAATAAGCTTCTATGGTAGACCTGCTTTTTTAGGCTCTTTTGAAAAAGCTTCTATGGTAGACCTGCTTTTTTAGGCTCTTTTGAATAAGCTTCTATGGTAGACCTGCTTTTTTAGGCTCCCTTGAATAAGCTTCTATGGTAGACCTGCTTTTTTAGGCTCCCTTGAATAAGCTTCTATGGTAGACCTGCTTTTTTAGGCTCCCTTGAATAAGCTTCTATGGTAGACCTGATTTTTAGGCTCCCTTGAATAAGCTTCTATGGTAGACCTGCCTTTTTAGGCTCCCTTGAATAAGCTTCTATGGTAGACCTGCTTTTTTAGGCTCCCTTGAATAAGCTTCTATGGTAGACCTGCTTTTTTAGGCTCCCTTGAATAAGCTTCTATGGTAGACCTGCTTTTTTAGGCTCCCTTGAATAAGCTTCTATGGTAGACCTGCTTTTTTAGGCTCCCTTGAATAAGCTTCTATGGTAGACCTGCTTTTTTTAGGCTCCCTTGAATAAGCTTCGATGGTAGACCTGATTTTTTAGGTTCCCTTGAATAAGCTTTTATGGTAGACCTGCTTTTTTAGGCTCCCTTGAATAAGCTTCTATGGTAGACCTTCTTTTTTAGGCTCTTTTGAATAAGCTTCTATGGTAGACCTGCTTTTTTAGGCGCCCTTGAATAAGCTTCTGTGGTAGACCTGATTTTTTAGGCTCCCTTGAATAAGCTTCTATGGTAGACCTGCTTTTTTTAGGCTCCCTTGAATAAGCTTCTATGGTAGACCTGCTTTTTTAGGCTCTTTTGAATAAGCTTCTATGGTAGACCTGCTTTTTTAGGCGCCCTTGAATAAGCTTCTATGGTAGACCTGATTTTTTAGGCTCCCTTGAATAAGCTTCTATGGTAGACCTGCTTTTTTAGGCTCTTTTGAAAAAGCTTCTATGGTAGACCTGCTTTTTTAGGCTCTTTTGAATAAGCTTCTATGGTAGACCTGATTTTTTAGGCTCCCTTGAATAAGCTTCTATGGTAGACCTGCTTTTTTAGGCTCCCTTGAATAAGCTTCTATGGTAGACCTGCTTTTTTAGGCTCCCTTGAATAAGCTTCTATGGTAGACCTGATTTTTTAGGCTCCCTTGAATAAGCTTCTATGGTAGACCTGCCTTTTTAGGCTCCCTTGAATAAGCTTCTATGGTAGACCTGCTTTTTTAGGCTCCCTTGAATAAGCTTCTATGGTAGACCTGCTTTTTTAGGCTCCCTTGAATAAGCTTCTATGGTAGACCTGCTTTTTTAGGCTCCCTTGAATAAGCTTCTATGGTAGACCTGCTTTTTTAGGCTCCCTTGAATAAGCTTCTATGGTAGACCTGCTTTTTTTAGGCTCCCTTGAATAAGCTTCGATGGTAGACCTGATTTTTTAGGTTCCCTTGAATAAGCTTTTATGGTAGACCTGCTTTTTTAGGCTCCCTTGAATAAGCTTCTATGGTAGACCTGCTTTTTTAGGCTCCCTTGAATAAGCTTCTATGGTAGACCTGCTTTTTTAGGCTCCCTTGAATAAGCTTCTATGGTAGACCTGCTTTTTTAGGCTCCCTTGAATAAGCTTCTATGGTAGACCTGCTTTTTTAGGCTCCCTTGAATAAGCTTCTATGGTAGACCTGCTTTTTTAGGCTCCCTTGAATAAGCTTCTATGGTAGACCTGCTTTTTTTAGGCTCCCTTGAATAAGCTTCGATGGTAGACCTGATTTTTTAGGTTCCCTTGAATAAGCTTTTATGGTAGACCTGCTTTTTTAGGCTCCCTTGAATAAGCTTCTATGGTAGACCTTCTTTTTTAGGCTCTTTTGAATAAGCTTCTATGGTAGACCTGCTTTTTTAGGCGCCCTTGAATAAGCTTCTGTGGTAGACCTGATTTTTTAGGCTCCCTTGAATAAGCTTCTATGGTAGACCAGCTTTTTTAGGCTCTTTTGAAAAAGCTTCTATGGTAGACCTGCTTTTCTAGGCTCTTTTGAATAAGCTTCTATGGTAGACCTGCTTTTTTAGGCTCCCTTGAATAAGCTTCTATGGTAGACCTGCATTGTTAGGCTCCCTTGAATAAGCTTCTATGGTAGACCTGCTTTTTTAGGCTCCCTTGAATAAGCTTCTATGGTAGACCTGCATTGTTAGGCTCTCTTGAATAAGCTTCTATGGTAGACCTGCATTGTTAGGCTCCCTTGAATAAGCTTATATGGTAGACCTGCTTTTCTAGGCTTTGATGCTTGTTTACTGTAACCCTGGCTGTTCTGCACCAGTAACTGTGTTCCATTGGCATGCTTTTGATCCTGTAGTATGATGATGTCACAGTTTTTAGTTTCTCTCAAGTAGCACCATCTGGATCTACATATTGTGAAACGGATGTGTCACCTTCTTTTAACGAATTGGAGACCCGGAGGACTGAACACATGCATGAAGTATGCAGAGTATTCTCCAGTGTAATTAATAGTAGCCATTTTGGCTCCCCAAACCTCTTCAGCTGCATTAACCCCTGAGGATTCTGCATTGGAACCATGGCATCTGATATGGCTGCTCGGCTCTCAGGGCGGAGCAAGCCCACAGCTGTGGCTTAACTTTCAAACTCTCTCGGTGGTTATAACACTTGCAGAATTCTCTCTCTCTTTCTCTCTCTCTCTCTCTCTCTCTCTCTCTCTCTCTCTCTCTCTCTCTCTCTCTCTCTCTCTCTCTCTCTCTCTCTCTCTCTCTCTCTCTCTCTCGCTCTCTCTCTCTGGGCAGAGGCTCTGAAGCTCTTGGTGGGTGGGGGGTTGAGAGAGGAGAGGAAGTACAGATATTTACAACGATGGCAAAAGTTTAAAAACCATCTGTAATGAGCCTTTAACGGCATATGCTCACATATTGAAAGGGAGAGAGAGAGAGGCAGGAGCAAGTGGAGGAGGAGGAGGAGGAGGAGGAAGAGGAGGAAATGGGAAAGGAGTGAGAGGAGATTAGGGGGTGGGGGTGAGGTGTCAAGGGAGCACTAGAACAACAATAAGAGCAGTGTCAGAGAGCCCCCCCCTCGCTCCCGCCCCCCCGCCCCATTGCCAAAGCCACGACATGACATCACTCCTGCTGCACAGCTGCTGCTGCTGCCTCGCCCGCTTCCTGCCAAGATACCTGACCCGTTTCTTTCTCTCTCTCTCTCTTTCTCTCACACTCTTCCCCTCTTTTTCAAATGTTTTTTTTCTTTCCTCCTCTGGCTTTTAAATTTTTTTTTAAACAGGGGTCAAGGGTCACTGTTAGACAACCCACCCCCCCCTGACCCAACTATCTTGCGTGCCGCCGTAAGCTTCGTTCATACCGCTGTGCGTTAATTACCGTCGGCCCGCCCCGCCCCTCTTTGCCCACCATCCACAGCTGATGATGTTTCCAGTCATGTCCTGAGGGCTTTGTTTCATCTAGAAAAATTTTCCACAAGTACAAAAACAAAATTCCTCTCTCTTTAGGGGGCTTCACTCCGTCTGGCCTTTTGGCCGTGGTGGTGGCTTCTTCTTTGTTTTTATTTTATCGTTTTATTTATTTATTTATTTATTTTTCCAAATCTCCTGTTGTAAATATGATGAGCTTGTCAGCCAATCAGAGGGAGGCTGTAGCGGAACACTCTGTAACTAGCAGACAGGGGCTCTGCTTCCGGAACACAAACAGCAACATTCTATCACCACTGTAGGTCTCCCGTGTGGATGCGTGCCTCAAATGGAATCTCTCCCTTTCTCTTTCTCTCCCTTTCTCTCCCTCTTTTTCTCTTTCCCTCTCCGTCCATCTCATCCTCTGTCAGTCTCGGTCTGTGCTGCTGAAGCATGTTTTTGTTCCAGGAGTTTCAGCGCAAACAAGGTGTGATGTGACGAATCTGCCATTCTTTTTTTCGCCCTCTTTCTGTCGTTCCTTCTCTCTTTTTTTTCTTCATCCCACCTCACCCCCCCCCAGCCCAACCCTTCCTCACAGATTAGAATTAATTAGCAATCAAAGGGCCTCTGGAGAACTCGGGCTTTTAATTACCCGCTCATTTGCATTTTTGCATATTAATGACTGCAGTTTTTGTTGTTGTTGTATTTTGTGTTTGTACTGCCGCAGTGGCTTAAAGGCGCCTCACCCTTTTTTTCCCAGACAGCCTGGGGGCAGGATCTGAGCCCTCCCCCCCGGTCTGCTGTCCTGGATGGGGGGGGGAGGTAGTTAAGCAGAGGTTATCAGCACTAATGTTAACTATGAACTTAAAGAGCTGACCCATAAGCACATAATACAGGTTGAATGAAGATCAGAGGCTGAGAGAAATTACTGACTTCAAATTGAAGAAAAGCCTTGGAGGAGCGGAGGTGACTCAGCTTTGCCACACCTGTGTAACGCACGGCTGCCGCTCCTCCCAGCAGAACCCGCACACAGCGCCTGATCAGGTAGGAGGAGGAACTGCATTCACACCTTTATAGACCTGGACATCGTCACGTTTTTACAAGCAATACGGACGATACATTATGATTTTTGTGAATCATCACCTTATTTAGCCGCAGGGCCACACCCTCCCCTCTCTGGAGCGGTGGCAGGAAAGGAGGCCAGAGTTCGAAAGCTGAACAGAGCTGAACAGGGCTGAACAGAGCTGAACAGGGACGGAGGTCTAACCTCCAGGGTCTCTGGAGAGACGGCGAGGGTCTTTGTTCCGGGCGTGATACTCTTCTCAAAACCCCCCTGGAAATTCACCACAACTTGCTGTTTGCTATCTGCATGACAGTTAAACCCCCCTCCCCACCTGAAATCTTGGGTCCACCTGTGACTCACACTTCTATCACTAGCTGTAGAGTTACAGAGGTGTGTACCCTGATTTTGGGGTCTGTGTGTGTGTGTGTGTGTGTGTGTGTGGCGTGTTGGCCTGAAGTTAGGGGTTAATCACCGTGGGGGGTGGAGGGGGGGGGGTGGTTTGGTCCGCTGGACGGGAACCAGGAGAACGTACCGGAAAAGACCAAGGCAACGGAGCCATCTCCATGGAAACAGGACTTGCCGTGATTCTGAGTGAGCGCGCTCCAGTGAGATGTGAGGGAAGTAGATCTGTGGCCCTCTGGGTTTGTTTGCCTGTACCGTACGTCTTTGCCCCCCCCCCCCCCACTTACTGGAGCAATACGTGATGTATGCTGCCTCCTTGTGGAGAAGTGTGGTAATGCAAAAACGTTGAATTACCTCTTCCCCCATGCAATTATGGTTACTTGTGAGAAAAGAGAATCCATTAATATGGCTATATGATCGATACGCGCCCCTCTCTCAGATCGAACCTTAATAATGCCATGACATTGTACCTTAGCAGAGTTCATTTTTGGTTTTATTTGAACACATTTTTAAAGGTTGGTACCCCTCAGTACCAGAGTGCCTGTGCATGTAAGAGGCACCAAAATAAGAATAAGACTTAGCAGACAGTCAGCAAGTTAATAAACTGTGCTGTATTATAACCTCTCTCTTTGGGACTTCACTGCTTTTCCCACTGGAAACAGCAGAAATTATTGGGTGAAAATAGCCTAAATCAGCTCAGACCCAACTTGTGGAATATCGGGGTGCCGTCTCCTTGTGGAATATCGGGGGGCTCCATGTTAATGGCCCAACCAGAAAAATAATAATTTTAATCAGGACTGTGGGATGTGCGAGCCGAATGTGGCGCAGTTTATGATTCAATGAACCTAAAATACAACCAGCCTGATTAACCAAAGATCAGAGGGGCAGATGTTGGCAGAAAAGAACTTGGGAGACACACAAACAGTCACACACACACACAAATGAAAACACACATATACACACACACACAAATGAAAACACACATATACACACACATGCACACAAACAGATACCCACGCACACACACACACACACACACACACACACACAAACACACATGCACACAGACACACGCACATACCAATAGACTGGAGACATTAAAGACAAACAAGGGCACAATTAGATCCTTTTTATATAAAGATTTTCTTTCCATCTTTAAACCGGGATGCCAGAGAGATTTGTTAATCCATTTTATATTTAAAAACAGGAAAAAAATGGAAAGGAAAAACAAGGCAAAAATATAACTACCTAATATGGACAATATTGATTTAGTGGTCCCATACACAACACACAACACACGAGTCATTTCATCACCCTGCTCCTCACTGTGAACAAACAGACATAGGGATTAAATATACACACAAGTCATTTCATCACCCTCCTCCTCACCGTGAACAAACATGGAGGTTAAACATGTGGGGCAGGACAGTGTTCTACTGCCCCAGCCTGAGACATAAGCATTCTGCCACCCCTAGAACCCTGTGTTTGTGTGCCTAGTGCTTCAACACGTGCCGGAACATCTCACGAAATGACCACCGACAGCAGACACGAACAGTAGTGGAATTCTGCAGTGTGATCTTACGGCCACAGGGGGCACTGTTTGAAACAAAATGGCCGCTAAATCACACTGCCCAAAAAGCATATCTGGGGTCTGAGTTTGGGTTGCGTTCCCCAGAATGGGGGCAGGGGTGGGAAACCCTGTTCCTGGAGCGGCAGAGGATGTTCTTTGTTTTTACTCCATTCAAACCTATAACTGCATAATTGTATTAATTATCAGGCTTAATGAACGTAGGTGCTGGAGGCACTCAGTTTCACCATTCAGACTGTGAATATTCAAGCTCCAGGCTCTTAATGATCCAACAAACTCTCGCTATCAAGCTCAGATGGGGGGAAAAAAAAGAAAACACAGAAACATCACCAGCGATTGAGGACGAGGGTTCCCTGCCCCCTGTTCAGACTTTAAATGCAACGCTACATTGACGGCCCGAGGCAGTGAACCTGTGCACTCCCCAGTGCGTCGTGAGAATGAGCTGAGGTGCGTTGTTTTTCGGGTCCTATAGACGCGTCGATGAGAGTGTGCTGATTTTCTGTGCTGTGTTAGGACTGTGTGATCGGGTGGGGGGGGGGGGAGGCAGTTAAACTAAACTCCAACCCAAAAAACACAGAAAATATTCAAGTTTTTATCTTCTCATGTAGTTTGCCTTTAAATAACAATAACAACAGTAATATCCATAATGGAACTATCAAAAATAAGAATAACAACAATATTAACAGCAGTATTAATAAGAAAAAAAAAGAAGAAAAAAAAACAGGAAATGCAAAAACAATTTCTGGAACAATTTCCCCCTGCACCCCTCCCCCACCCACCCTTTACAAAGTGCTTCATTACAATCTTCACAAAGTGACATCATACAGCATAGGCCCCGCCCACTACACACCTGTCATAATAGTTTTCCTTCTCTCATCACAGGGCTCCAATAAGGAATCAAGAATTTTGTGTGTCAGCTGTGATTGGCAGCTCTAGCCAGGAGCTGAATTAGGCTGGGCTTGTGATTGGGTAAAAGATAAACGAGTGGGCAAGACGGCAAACAGACTGCACGCAAAGAGAGAGAGAGAGAGAAAGAGAGAGAAAAGAAGTTCTTGTATCTCATAAAAGTTAAGAAAAGGGTGGGACACGTGGGTGGGAATCTTAGATCAAGCGGTCTGAGAGTTGACAGCGACCTTTGCCGGCATTTTCTAGACTTCTATCGCCCTCGGTAAGATCCCCCCCCTCCCCCCCACATGACATCATCATAATTCAGCAACCACAACGATTTGGTCCCAGAAGACCACACCCAACCCTCACCCCTCCCCCTCGCCCCGTCTCTCCCAACCCCACCCTGATTAGTGCAAATCATGTGACCCCCAAGTGAGAGGGGCTCTTAGTGCAAACTGACAGCAAAAGTGGGGGGGGGGGGGGGGGGTGTTTTTGGACCCACAAAATGTTTAACTGTTCAACGACATGTTCCGCTCTGGAAAGAAATAAACCTACACTTCACATGCCAGTGACATGTACACAAATTTGTTGCTACGCATTCACAAAAATCGTTATTTTCTGAAATATTTTTAAAGATCCACATTGAAGCCCACAATAAACATGGGCGGGGGGGGGGGGGGGGGGTTCAGACCATTCTGCCAAACTAATAGTCATTCTCATTTGTGTTCTTGTGAATATAAGTTCCAAATTACTTATTTATCTATGGTGCATTTCATTCTGTATGGTACATCTTTACGGTACTTGTGTGTTAGACAGAGATCACTCTTTTATGGTAAATTTTTACGTTACTTGTATGTTAGACAGAGATCACTTTTTTTAAACTGAAAAACATGCGCTAATTGGGCTGTTTTATGTTTGCTGGTTAACTTTCAGCCACAGGTCACAATAAAGCCGTGGATGGGTTTGTTTCGTCGTGGCTACGTTATACCTTTCAGAATTTAGTTTTCTGTTTAACCCAGACCATAGAGTTTCTTCAGAGTTTACCCCCAACACACACACACACTCTCCACTCTAACATCTCTTCTTCTAGCGTTACATTTTTGGAGCATTTAGGGAGGTGTGGCCCTCCCTTCATGTAAGGCATGTTCTTCTTCGAACCCAAGCTCTTAGATAACGAACCCCCCCCCCCCCCCCATTTTTCGTCACCTCCTGAATCCCTGGTAGGAAGGTCAGAGAGACACTGGACCCCCCCCCCCCCCCCCCCCCCCCCCTCCACAAAAAAACTAAATTCTCTGACAGCAGTAAGTGTGTTAGCCATGTCCTTCAGAACCAGAAGAAAGAGGCTTCATAAACATCCTAAAGGCTACAACGACAAAGTACCGTGAGAAAATCAAAAGCCTTTGTTCTCCACAGCAAAACACTACGATTGGTTGATGTCCGTGAAGGCCTCCCACAATAATGGCTAAATACACTCCAATGGAGTACATTCAATTACAGTCTATCAGCACCAGGGGGAGCTGTCTATTTTGGGAGTTTAGATTATCTTCTTGTGTGGCCATGCCTCAAGCACAAGTTCATTTACTTTCAGAAAATAGCTTTGAGATGTATGCATCATTATGAATTACACACCCCTATTTACAAAGCGAAAGGATGAAAATACTTTCTTTTTTTAAATCAATAGATTTTTGTTGTATAGTTATTACCACAAACAAATAAAGAGAATCACCGCTACAACTTCCCAGTTTGAGAGAGTGTGAAAAACTGTGGTTTAAAAACGGCTACATTATCGTTCTGTCTCCCTCTGGTGGTCTGCTGGGTAAACTACACTCTTTGTGCAAAGGATCTCAATGGCTTTCCCAGCTTATTTATTACAGCTGACATTATTTTTTTAGTGCAAAATTCCTACTGCCTCAGCTAAAGCACTTCTCTCCGGCACTCACAAATAATTCCCCATCGTCATGGCTCCCAATTCCCATCACCATTGAAAAATATCCCGACAGTTGCCCACCGCTGCTCTCGGCTGTCGAGAGTAAAGCTAAGAGAGCTGTCCGTCCTTACATTAACCTAAAGACGGCAAACCAAGTCTAGCCAGTTTACTGAACTAAGCCTTTAATTAGTTGAAATAAAAAATAAATAAAAAACTGTCCTCATACAAAATAAACACAAGAAAACCGGGGTTATATTCTGAGAGTACTGCCTCTACTGTCCTTGACTTGAGTGACGAGATTTAAACACAGTAGGTTACAAAGCTTTCCCTCGCAGCTGCTAACAGGCCTTAGCTGAGATCAATGCCGACCCGCGGAGGGAGAGCTGCGTGGGAATTGTCGCGTGTACGGTGACGCGCGCTGAAAAGCGCAGTACCAGGAGCTGAGGACAGAGGGCGCTGGCTGGCAGGGACTGAACAGAAACGGGGATATTGGACGCCGGGATGGGGAGAACCCAGGGGTGCGGGGGTGTGACCCCCTCACGCCCTCCAGAGGGCGTTTAGAGTGCAGCTGGCGGGGGAGCTGACCTCGGAGAGCTCACCTCCAGTACTGAGCTTGAGGGTGAAATCTCCATGAGCTCTGTGTGCGTGTGTGTGTGTGTGCGTGCGTGCGTGTGTGTGTGTGTGTGAGCGTGTGCGTGTGTGTGTGTGTGTGTGTGTGTGCGCGTGTGCGCGTATGTGCGTGTGTGTGTGTGGGGGGGGGGTGGCCAGATGGCCAGATGGCCAAAGATAAAGCTGGCCTGTCCAAAGATGCCCTGAGAATCACACACAGCCATGCCACACTCACTCACTCTCTCTCTCTCTCACACACACACACACACACACCAACAGCCGGAGCAAACCCGCCCTCCCACAGCCGCCCCCCCCCCCCCCCCCCTCATAGCTTCTCTCTTCCGCACTCAGCCCCCCCCCCCCCTCCCCCTCTCATGCTAACAACAACTTCAAGTGCAACAGCAATATATTTACCTCGCTTTTTCCCTTTTAAGTGTTTTTTTTTTCTTTTCTTGAGGTCACAAACCTCAAAACTGTCTGTCGGATTTGCCCCATGACATTTTGGAAGATTTTTTAAGCAATGACAAATATATATATATATATAGCTATAATACATTTCAAACAGGGAAATATTTTTGGTGATCCTGATTTTCCTAAAATATATTTGCTTCAAAACACCCGTTTTTTTCCAGAAAGTGTCCTTTTCAGGAACAAAAATGCATTTGGAACTCGCATCTCTCCCAACCCCACTACACAACATCACTACACAACATCACTACACAACCCCACTACACAACATCACCTACCATTTTAGTGTGGAGACTCACACTCACATGTGCACGCATAAATAGGCTAACAAATATAATCATATCACAAAGGTATCAATATATGAAGAGGAAAATCGCAAGTGTCAACAAGCATGGACTTAATGAGTAACGGAGTCAGGAGTTGTATGTTAATACGCGCCCCTCTCTCAGGTTTTTCCGTAAAAGCGCTGGGAGGTTCGGAGGCCGTGGTTTATTCATCCTCGCCTGAATCGCGGGGCGGAATGAGACGCACAACGTGTTTGGGCCAGTTTTCGACTCGCGTGCAGGAACGAAGCTTTGCGCTGCGCAGGAAAAACGGCCAAAACACTGACTACTGCCTCAAAAAAGCAGTGCCAGGCGTCTGTACATTTGAGAGGTTACTCGGAGAATGAGATCATGCGCTCCCTAACCAACTTGGTCTAATGGAAAAGTGTGCGAGGATTTTGTTTTTCTAGAGTTTAGATAAATCTAGATCTTCCCTATTGCCTGCGGGGAGAATGGGATAGAGAGTTCGATTTTAGATAATAAATGTTTAAAAAAACGTGGACGTTTTTTGTTTGTTTCCGAAAACCTGAAATATGCATTGGAATGTGTAACGACTGTGAAATCTGCAGCACCGCCCTTTCCCTCCCCCCAATCCCAGCATGCAGCTGGTTCTGTGTCCTTGTAAGGACTTCCTCCTTGGCCAGACATTCACGGCTGCTCTCCAAACTCTGCTACCTCCCTGAGCCTTGTGGTCCCCTGGGGCCCAAGATCTGGACCAACACTCTCTTCATCCTCTTTCTCATAAATATACCCATCTCTTAAAATACATTTTTCTAAATATGATATATTTTCAGTAAGATCTGTCTTTATCAGTAAAATATTTTTTTGATGAAGAGGTGCTTTATATATATAAAAAATCATATTAAATAATAAAAATAAATTAACAATTGATTTGCCCTTGCCTTTCTCTCTTTCCCAAGCTGGTCATAACATGGGATTTTTTTCTTCTTCTTCTTTGCAACCAACATGGACAATTATGCCAATAAACTCAACTAATCCAACTAGGCTTCCCAAACTGGGATTGTTTGCCTTTAATTGTTTTACTTCACAATTTGAAGCCTGAAGGTGATAGTTCACTTCCTGGAGAGATTTTTCATATTTCAGTTAGCGTTTTAGTGTTTTAGACTGATCCAGGATGTTTTGTGTGCAATTAACCATATTTGAGATATTTACACATGCTTGATGATGACCAATCAGCTTGAGAATGAGTGATATAGGGGCATTCTGGGATTTGTGGTCAAAAACAAGAAAACAGCTTGTCCAGTGATGTTATGCCTCCACAGGTTGTAAGCGTGTATATACTGCCAGATAATTCTTCATAAAATTATGCTTATTCTTGGGTTGAACCATTCCCTTATGACAAATGTACCCTGTGCTAAAGGATACTGTGGCAGGGCTTTCTATATCAGCAGCATTCCATGGTTCATTGGGAGGTACAGAGCCTGCTTGAGAACTGAGACGTGCATAAGTGCCAGCGCATTACAAAAAAAACATATTTATGTCTATAATTGTGAATGTATACACTATAAAATGTATCTATTCATATGTACAAGCTCAGAAAACATAACTTTACTATACAAGCTGCTTTTGGGAGTGATATGAAGAATGTTTTTTGCTATAAGACGCAATGCCTGAATGCCTGTATACCACCAGCTGGTCATCAGAAATGCCTGCATCAAACTCTTCAGTGCACAAAAAACGGTTTGGACCAATCATATCATTCATACACCAGAAATTAAATAATATTTTTTAAAAACCCAGAGAGTGACCTCTCAGATCATAATAATAATAATAATAGAGTAATCCAAAATGGCTATATTCCTCATTCATGTCCAAGATGATCTCAAACCAATAGATATTTATGTACGCGCACACACACACACACACAGACAGACAGACAGACACACACACACACACACACACACACACACATATTTAAAGTGTCAAGTACCTAAAGCAGTTCATGAAAAAAAGCACAACAAAAAAAAGACATCCTCAATAAGAAAAAGGTAAAAAATAAAAATAAATACAGAACCAGAGAAGTGGGGGAGGGGATAAGGAAGGGTTTTTCTGCCCACTAGTGGCGGGCCAACGGTAGTGTTTTAAAAATACAGCTCCTTCCCCTCCTCATTCCACGCCCATGTGGTTGGAAGAGCCCCTGAACACAGTTTCGACTCAATTTACCTTTTTAAAAAACAAACAAACAAAAGGACCTACCCATATTTACAGAGCGAGGATAGCAGAAATCACACCCCTTAATGTTCGATTCCCTTTGGGGCATTTTAATGAATTAAGGTCTCAGCACTGACCCCTGGTGGAGAGTAACTGAATATACCTTATTGTTTGCCTGAATTTGGAGTTTTTTTCCCCAGTTTGTGCAATTTTAAATGCATTTGAATTTGAACTTAGTTTAACCAGAACAGCAGAGGTCAGTACCAATAGGGCTGCGCTGGGATCCATGCGGAAAGGTGTGATGTCAGCATTCCGTCGCTCCCAAGACCACTCCCCTTCGAGCAGCCATTTTGTATTTCAGCCAGTGGAAAAAAATAAAAATAATAATAAAACAGAATTTTTTGAGACACCCTGATTTCGGTTTGTTTTTTTTCTTTTTTTTCTTTCTGTACTATTTAGTTTTTTTTTGTTTGTTTTTTCATCTTTTTTAATTCAAGTCTCAAGCATCTACACTTCCCTCTCCCCCCATCTCCCCCCATCATGATCCCACTCTCGCCATGACGCCCAGTTGCTCTGGCGACACGGGGGAGTGGCCGAGGGCGGTATAGTGGGCGGAGCCGAAGGCAGGATAGTGGGCGGGGCTCCCGGGGTTTCTCGCTGAGGCCACCGCCTCCTCCAGCCGCCGTCTCCCCCTGCCGCCGCCCCCCTGACTCGGCGGGCCCCCCACGGGCTCCCGGGGTGGGCGGGGCTTGCGGCCGCGGCGGGCAGGCACGCCGGTGCAGCCATCCTTCTTCAGATGGCGATGCAGGTGGTCGGAGCGGACGAAGGTCTTGAAGCAGCTGGCGCACTGGTAGGGCCGCAGCCCCGTGTGCACGCGCATGTGGTTCTTCAGGTCGTAGTTGTGGGCGAAGGAGACCCCACAGTGGGGGCACAAGTAGGGCTTCTCCCCCGTGTGCTTCCGCATGTGGACCTTCAGTTTGTCCTGTCTGGGGGAGAGGGAAGGAAGGCACCCGGTTTAACCGTTCTCATGTGGGACCGCAGGCACACGAGAAGAGACACGTTTTTCTTTCATTAGATGGATGTGTGTGGGCGTGTGTGTGTGTGTATCTAGTTCAGTACAATGACACAGGGACTGTATTATTTAAAGGACGGGGGAGTGATTTTGTCTGAGCACACAGCCCTGATCAAGCAGGGTTAAGATCCCACTGCCAGCTTTACCAAGCCCCAAAAAACTTACATTACCTCCCCTTCCCCTCTCCTCCACCCTCCCCCCAGGTCTCAGGGTATTTGTGGTGTGGCCCGACTCAGAGAAGAAGGGGCCAGAAGAAACTCCCATATTATCACGTCCACCCCCCAGCCCCCTCCCCTCCCAGCTGGCCTTTGTTCTCTGCCCTCTGGACTGAAACCCAACACGCCTGTTCTGTCCCGGGCCGGGCTGTGTTTCGACAGGGGGGAGGGACCCGCCAGGGGTGCAGCATTTCCCCCCACGATTACCTTTCAGCACTGGCACTGGGCCCAGGTTGGCCCCTGGGGCACTCAAAGGGCCCCCGCGGTGGGCGGGATTAGGAGTGTAATGGCTGACAATGCTGCAGCCTTCATCACACCACACTCACTATGGCAACGGATCTTTAGATACATACACACACACAATTATTAAAAAATAATAATTTTTCTCCAAATTTGGTAGCCAATTTAAACCCTATGTAATTCAATTCCCCCTTCAGGGCGTGACTCCTCAAGCTCATGACCGTGATTCCAACTCGCTCAGGGCAGTCTTATGCGCGACGATTCTCGCCGAGTCCCTCCCCCCCCACCCCGGAAGCAGTCACCAATTGCCACTCCCTCAAGGCACCGGCCATCCTCGGATCTGGCAGGACCGGGGATCGAACCCTTGATCCTCAGGGCGCTACACCACGGCGGCGGCCTTACACACACGCTATTCACAGAGGATTACCCCATCCCAAGCCCCTACCCCTCACTCACATAGACTTCATTTCCCAGCACCCCTTGCTGCTCACCTGGTGAAGCGCACTTTGCAGATGGCACACTCGTAGGGCTTCTCTCCCGTGTGCGTGCGGATGTGCCGGGGAAGTTTTCCCGCCCCCTGGATCACCTTGGAGCAGATGGGGCACTTCTGGAAGGCCTTGGAACGCGTCTTCTTCTCCCCTGCTACCGCCCGACCACGCCCCCCACCACCACTCGGGCTGGGGGCGGGGCTCGTGCAGTCTTGCGGGGAGTGGAGGGGCAGTGTGGTCACACCCCCTGCCCCGCCCTCTTGCTGCACGCTGTTAAAGTACTTCAAGTAAAATTCCACGTCAGCGTCTCCTTCCTCTAGCTCCTCCCCCTTCCCCTCCGGGGGGTCCCCAACCGGGCCCGGCCCCGCCCACTCCTTCTGCCGCTCGATAGAGTCCATCATCTGCTGCAGGAGCGTGCTGGCCGATACCCCGCCCCCGCCCTGGCCCCGCCCCCTGCCCTGCTCTGGTCCCGGTTTGGGTTCTGGCTGGAGGTAGTAGTGTCCGTTTTGGGGCGGGGCGAAGAAGGGCGGGTCGGCCTCTCCCCTGCTCGCCCTCGCCCAGGCCAGGATGGCTTTGGTCCTCGCCGCATCGGCCTCTTCCTCCCCTTCCTCCTCCTCTTCCTCATCTTCCTCCTCCTTCTCCTCGTCGCCCAGGTCCTGGGTGAGGGGGTTGTGGGTGGGGTATTGGGGCGGGGCGTGGGCGGTCCCATTGGGTGAGGTAAAGTGCAGCTGGGTCAGGGGGTCTCTGAGTTCGGGGGTGCTGCTGCCGCTGTCCCACTGCGCCCCCTGCTGGAAGAGCAGCAGGTACTCCTGAGCCTGCAGCCGGCTGGCTCGCTCTCCTTCTCCCTCCATCCCTCGCTCCCTGCCCTCCGTCTCATCCTCCGCTCCAAGCTCACTGTCCGGCTGCCCAAAAGAAAACAAGACAAGACCAGAGAGCCGCTTACACAAACTCACCTGTACAAACACACAGCAGTTCCGCAAACACGCCAACAAGCTCACACATGTGTCTGCATACATACACTACACGGCAAAAAGTACATGGACACCTGCTCATCCAACATCTCATTCCAAAATCATGGGCATTAATATGGAGTTGGTCCCCATTTGCTGCTAAAACAGCCTCCACTCTCCTGGGAACGCTTTCCACTAGATGTTAGAACATTGCTGTGTGAATTTGTTTCCATTCAGTCAGAAGAGCATTAGTGAGTTTGGGCGCTGATGTGGGGCTATTAGGCCTGGCTCACAGTTGGCTTTCCAATTGATCCCAGTGGTGTTTGATGGGGTTGAGGTCAGGGCTCTATTTGGGGGCATTGTCATTCTGAAACAGGAAAGGGTCTTCCCCAAACTGTTGCCACAAAGTTGTAAACCCAGAATCGTCTAGAATGTCATCGTATGCTATAGTATTAAGATTTGCCTTCACTGGAACTAAGGAGCCGAGCCTGAACCATGAAAAACAGCCCAAAACCAAGGGGTGTCCATTTTTGGCCATATAGCGTATGTGTGTGAACACAAATGAGGGTCGCAAACAAGTGCGGAGAACAAATTCTGCGAGGAAATTCTGTGATGTGTGTGTGTGTGTGTCTGTATTTATGTGTATGTATATATGTGTGTGTGAACATGTAAATGTGTATGTGCGTGTGTGTGTACGTGTATATGTGTGAACATGTAAATGTGTATGTGCGTGTGTGTGTACGTGTATATGTGTGTGCATGTGT